>JAHBCN010001550.1:0-114149 GCA_019359885.1 Listronotus oregonensis
GGAAAATTAACGTTTTCCGATAACACGTTATGCGCGGCGTCGCGTCGACGATGAATGAATGCACACTCTAAGACAATCATTCATTTAAGTCTTATTTACGAAAAAACTAACGTTTTTTAAATTAGTGTGCAGTGACATCTCACAAAAAACAAGACAGTTTTACAGTATATAGATGCAAAATTGCATTTGTATTACATTATGAAACCATTCAATACCAAATTAAAGCTTCAAATAATTTTACCTTAATGATGGTTGCGGCTTTTTCATATTTTAAGTATGAATACGTGATTACTATCTTGCTTGTTGGCACATTGTAACAATGATTAAAATAAAAGAGTAAAACGGTTACTTACACCAGAATTATCAGCCCGGAAATTAAGTTTGATTCTAGTATGGACGAGTAGATTAAATTGCTGTGCATAATTTATATACCGATAAATAAACTCTAATATAAACTTGTGTACGAGGGACAATGTTATTTTAGGCTCGTAAAACAGTAATAATAATTACTGATAGTATTTAACAACTTTACGTAGTACTTAGGCTGTAAACCTACGTGCTACAAAAGAAAATAACTCTTAAACATTTATTGTTAGTGTCGCAAATTTATTGCACTATCTATATAATAAATGACAAAGAAAGATTAACATCTATTTATATACAATTTAGTTTTTTAATTTTATACCTACATATTAGTGATGTAACAAATATTCGCATTCGCATATTTTTCCATATGCGCATTCGCATTCGCAAAATTTCTGCGAATGTTTTGCGAATATGAATATAAAAAAAAAAAAAACAATTTGAAAATAGTAGTATGGTAATAACATAAAAATCCATTCATTTCATTTTTTTTTTTATTACAAGAAAAAGTAACTTAACCTCGTAATCACTTTATCATTTGGTATTATTTATTTATTTACTTAACTTTGGGCAATGAAGCTTAACAATTAAATTTTCATTAGAACTTATAAGACAAAAAATATATAATGCAATGGAAACAGACAAAAACAAATTCTATGAAATTTTTATCATTTTTTGGCGCCAAATTTGAACAAAAACTAAATATTCGCATTCGCGAATGTCGGTAGCAAATATTTGCATTCGCATTCGCTAATGTTCAAAAAATAACATTCGTTACATCACTACTACATATACACTATGTGGTCCATTAATTAGGCTTCAAATGGAAAATTTTTTAATTTTTAACCTCTCAGAAAATTTTATTTTCTGATATTATATAAGCAGTAGTTACTTTTATTAGTCAAACGGCCGAGTGATGATCGCGTTGTTAAATTTAGCAATGGACTTAGCAATTGTTAAAAGTTAACAACGGTTTGGAACGTTTAACAAAACGTCATTGTCAGTGTTATTTAATGATTTTAGTAGGCAACCTGTCAAAATCTAACATCTGTACTTTGTATCAAAAAGTATTTTTAAGTACCACATTTTTTGTTAATTTCCACCAGTGGCGTTTGTACAGAATCTGACCTGCCTATTTTGTCAAATAAAAAAAAATATGGTATACTAAAAAATGCTTCTTGATACGTAGTACATGTATGCCAAATTTCATTAAAATATTTAAAGTGGTATTACAGATATTAATAATAAATGACTTATTTTACAAAATTTACCACCAGGTATCTCAAAAGTTAAGACGTTTAGGACATACGTTCATATGAAGTTTTCTTCTTAGAATGGACACAAAAATTGCCCTCTTAAATATTAACGTACAATTAGAAAACACCTTGTATGATGTAAAAAAAATACCAAACATAATATTTTATTTCTCGCAAACAGTTGATTTGATTGATGTCAATCAAGAATACTTTTTTTTAGTTTAAGGTTAAAGCTATCCAAAAATAATATTGTTGAGCATTTATCATACAGGGTGTTAAAAAAATTGCTATTATTGTGTCAGAGCTAGTCCGTCCCTGCATACTAAATAAGCCAAATATTATTTAATGGGTTTATTTTAATAAGACTTATCTAGTAACTATTATACAGGGTGGCCGTCCATATTTTGACCCATTTTGATCGCGAATAACTTTTGAACAAATAAAAATATCAAGATGCGGTTTTCGCAAATATACTTATATTTCTTTAAAGTTTATTCTCGTATCTTTACCATTTTTATGTGACATTCCATTAGCTCAAAAACAAAATGGCCGATTTTCCGATATAGGACAACTTTGTTATTTTAAATGGAACACCCTGTATATGTTTCAATATTTTTAAAATTTAATCTTTCCCCTTTAAAAAAATATAACACAAGCTATGGTTATCCTAAAAAATAACGCATTTATTGACCTCCAAAGAATTGACTGTATGTCGAATAGGAATATTATTTTAAAAGGATTTTTTGAAAAGTCGCCTGTGGAAACAAAGTTATCTCGTTTCCATAACAGCAACAAGCCTCATTGTCAGCCATTGTTGGTCATTTTTGACAAGTTATTTTAATTAGGAGGCGCAAAATGTTCTCGTTAAGCGAAAAAGGAAAATGTGTTATTATGTTTGCCGAAACCAAATCGTAAAGAAACCCAGCGAAGATTTAGAAACATGTTTAATAAAGCTCCACCCACAAAAAATTCAATTAAAATCTGGTACAGAAAACTGGAGATAACTCAGGAAGATCCAACATTGTCAACAAGAAAAATCTCAAGTTCAGTCCATATTCCTAAAACTACAGTACAAGAAATCATGAAAAAAGAACTTAAATTAAAGCCATACAAATTCAAATGTTACAAGAAATAAAAGAAACTGATTTTCCACAAAGGGTGGAATTTTGCCAGAGAATTCAAAATTTAGTAAGGAACAATATACATTTTTTGGATAGACTAATAATGTCAGACGAAGCCACATTTCACCTCAATGGAAAAGTAAATAAGCATAACTGCCGGTTTTGGGCAACAGAAAATCCTCGACAATATACCGAACACGTTAGAGATTCGCCAAAAGTCACAGTCTGGTGTGGTATGTCAAAGCAAAAAATTTATGGGCCATTTTTTTTTCATGAACCAACTGTAACCTCTTGGAAATATTTTTTTATCCCCAATTGCAAGAAGAAAATCTATTGAATTTCGTCTATTTTCAACAAGATGGGGCTGCACCACATTATGCTAACATTACCAAGGATTCACTGTCCAACGTTTTTGGAAACCGGTGGATTGGAAGAGGAGGCCCTATTTCCTGGCCACCTCGTTCACCAGATTTGACTGTTCCAGATTTTTTTCTGTGGGGATATGTGAAAGAGAGGTGTTATAGTCCACTTCCCCAAAATTTAGAGCAATTAAAAATTAATATCCGAAACATAATAGAAAATATTCCTGAAGAATTTTTAGTCAATAGTTTTAATAAGTTTTTTTCGAATTTAAATAAGTGCGTCGAAGTCGGCGGAAGGCATTTTCAACATTTACAGTAGTTTTTTAAAAAGTAATGTAACCTTATTGTAACTATTATTTTGTGAATAACCTAAACCTTTGGCGATCCTTTTTTTTTTTGTAACATATGAAGCAAATTTTAATTGTTAAATAATATTGTTGGTCGACATGCAGTCAATTTTTCGAAGGTCAATAAATACGTTGTTTTTTGAGATAACCATAGCTTGTGTTACATTTTTTTAAAGGGAAAGATTAAATTTTGAAAATATAGAAACATATACAGGGTGTTCCATTTAAAATAACATAGTTGTCCTATAATGGAAAATCGGCCATTTTGTTTTTGAGCTAATGGAATGTCATAATAAAATCGTGAAGGTACGAGAATAAACTTTAAAGAAATATAAGTGCATCTGCAAAAACCGCATCTTGATACCTTTATTTGTTCCAAAGTTATTCTCGATT
Source organism: Listronotus oregonensis (assembly GCA_019359885.1). Taxonomy (NCBI): domain Eukaryota; kingdom Metazoa; phylum Arthropoda; class Insecta; order Coleoptera; family Curculionidae; genus Listronotus; species Listronotus oregonensis. The sequence goes on from JAHBCN010001550.1 coordinate 3,843, forward strand.
TAAATGGGTCAAAATATGGCCGGCCACCCTGTATTAAAAAAATATTAAATTACGCCTAGTATTTTAAAAGTTATTTAAACAAAAACAATTTCCAGGGGCGTTCGTTATGTACCTGTATGCTGTAGGGAACGGTCATAGGAAAAAAGTTTACGTTAAGTTGTTAGAATATTTTTAAGTTTTCTTTTATGTTTCAAAAGATTGCCCACATATTCTGGGACACCCGGTGTATAAGACACGATACACTATACAAATAAAATATTTATACTAATATGTATCATACACGCACGCCACACGATTCAAACTGCTTTCTTAGCAAGTTTAACATGAATTAAATGACTCCACAACATTTTTTTTATCCTACACCAAATATCAAAAGATTTAAAAAAAAAATTAAAACGGTGTCGATAAGCATCAATCGAAAATACCAAATTGGCGCGGAGGCGGCGTTTCCTGGATTCAAAGCGGCCCGCCGTGTTTAAAGATGCTCTTTCTGTCTGGCCAAAATTGTGGCAGTTTTTTCATAAAGATAGGTAATTTGTATTTTTCGTAGTAATTCAATTATTTATTAGGTAATTGAATTAATTACTTTATAAGTAATCGAATTACTTTCTAAGTAATTGAATTACTTAGGACTTGTGAAAATAAATTACCAATTACTATTACATTATCCTATTAATTGATAATTCAAATACAATTTGCTTTTCCAGAAAGTAATTGAATTAAAGTAATTCAATTACTAAGAAGTAATTGAATACGATTTTTCAAGTATTTTAATTCAATTACCGACAGCTCTGGTTGTAGCTACTTTGAAATCGTATTACATCAAAATAATTTAAAAATGTATTTTACCGTGGTAATTCAAAATTTCCCAAAAATTTCCATAAGAGACTGTGACTAACATTTTCTTATTTTTTAAATTATAGGTACCTTCCTTTTCAGCAGTTTTCAGATTTTTGACTTACCCTGTGTTTTTTTGACACTTATTATATCGCTGCTGTTGCTGTCATTTTAAAAATTTTGTCGGTTTTCACGTTGTCGGAAAAACTGTTTAGTGTATGTGTTTACCTGCGCAGTTTGACTCTCATAAGAAAGAAGGAAATTAGACGAATATTATCAAAATAAATCTGTGTAAATGAAGATTAATGTTAATGGTAACACCGTAGAGCTTCACAAGTCTTAAATACCTTGAGTGCATTTGCGCTACACCTTAGGGGTCGGGCGAAAGGACGCGGAGACGGTGGGCCGAGACTAATAAACTCCCACTACCACAATTTTCGTATAGCCGCGTTAAAAATATTATATTTTGTTTAGGTTCTTCCAAATTCGGTGTATTGATGCGATGTTGTTTCCGATTGCAAACGTTCAGGAGATAACGTTTTTCGGTAACTATTTTTCACTTAAATGACATAAATTATACACCATTTTAAAGGTAAGAAAATAATCTATGCCTCTGCTGTAACGAATTTTTGAAATATAAGTCAAGTTAAGAGAAAATAGTATCTAAACATAACCGATTTTAGGGTGACTTTCACTCAAGGAAATATTAAAAACTAAATCCGAATTTAAAAAATTATTACAGTAGAAGCCTAGATTTAAGTGTTGGCTTTCATATAGTTTTTGAAAATGATCGATAACTTATACCGTTTTTAAGAAAAACATTATGCCCCGAACCCCAAATTGGATCGAATTTTCGAGGCGCGAATGGACTCTTAAAGGAACTGCCCAAATATGTCTTCGTGGGTGGTATAGTACTACCATCCCAAATATTTTAAAGCGCCAAAATCGACTTACGCATTTCATTGTCTGCTTGCAAGCAAGCCTCTTTAAAATATTTATAAAATGGTATATCCGCTGTGCTATTGAACAATGGATTTTATATGCAAATGTAATAGGTATCCCCTGCAGACTGGCAAAGAATTTAAATTAGACGTACGAAAGTTATTTATAAAGATATGCGCTCACACTGAACTCGAGCGACGTTAGGTTGAATAACGGCCAAAGAAACAAAACTCAAAAGTGAGACTTCCACAAAGTGTAGGATTCTTGGCTCGTAATCAACTATTCTTTTAAAAATTATTACAAAATAAAAATATTTATTTTGCGTGCAAGCCAATTATTACAGATGTTTTAGTTTCAGATGAAAATATGGTTTATAATTTTTACTGCAGTTTTAGCTGTTTTTTTTTTTTTGGTATTTGTCTCGAAAATTTCTGCATCGCCGATTTTGACAAATTTCGGTTAATGGGGTTTTTTTCTGGGGTGCTGATCACAAATCTTAAAGAATTTTTAGTCGGAAACGTTTCGTTTTTGAGATATCCATCATTAAACTAAACTTATTTTCACTATTCCTCCTTCTTTTTGCATACAATTCTTAATTTTCACAATAAATTTGCAAAGAATATTTTATAAACATCGTTTAAAAACTTTTTTTCCATTTATTTGCAAAGCTTTACTTTTAAAAGCCGCAACTATGTATACATTAGGGATTTTTTTCAACAAACATGACCTTGGCGTGAGAGTAAAACTTTTCCAATGTAATGGAAAAAGGTGTAAAATAATAATAGTTTTGTTTATAAAATATTTTATGGGAAATTAGTGTTAAAATCAAGAATTGTGTGCAAAATGAAGGGGAATATAGTGAAAATAGGGTTAGTTTGATTTTCAAGTTTGATGATGGATATCTTAAAAACGAAACATTTCCGGCCAAAAATTCTTTGTAAGATTTATAATTAGCGCCTCAAAAAAATGTGTATACCCATATTGGTCAAAATCGGCGCTGCCGCAACTTTTTAGAAAATTACTTTTTTCCATTTTTAGGACAGCCCACGAATACTTGTATAAAGTTTAAAAACCTTTGCTTATTGTAATTAATATTATTATAATTATGTATTATAATGATCGTTTTCGATCCGAATAACTTATAGAACTTTATCTTCTGGTGTCAAATAAATGAAACCTTTGCTAAATTTTATTTAAAAAAATCCATTCCGTTTTTGACAATACATGTGAAATATAAGGGCAACATATATTTTGGAAAGCAGTCATTCGTTTTATTATGAACTATAATGAATTCCTTATGGTCCTAGGACTATAATAAAACCACTTGAGTACTTAGTCCGAAAAAATGTGTCATTTCGACACTAAAAATGACGTTTAAAATAATGTTATTATGACACGAAGGAAAATAACACTATTTTGTAAAATCTAACGGTTTGCACAAAATCGATTACTTTTCGCAGATGATCGACTTAATACCAGAGGGCTCTGTTATTGTAATGGATAACGCAAGTTACCCTTCTAAAAAACAGGAATATGTCCCAAATTTAAGCTGGCTCAAAAAAGATATTGAACTCTGGTTAATGCAGAAAAAAATTAAATTTCCTTAAGATAGTGTTAAGCGAGAGTTATTACAAGTAGTAAAAATTGAAGTGGCGATAAATAAAGATAGTTACACAAATTTTGTCACTGATGAAATATCAAAAAAACGAAATGTTAGTGTGTGCTGCCACCTTATCACTGTGAACTCAACCCCATAGAACTTATATGGGCGCAAGTGAAAGCTAGAGTTGCCAGAAATGAAATAATACAAGTTTTAAAATAGCGGACGTTAAAAAACTTTTTTAAAATGCCATATCTAGCGCCAGAAAACTGGCAAAGATGTGTTGAACATGTGCTACATGTAGAAAATAAAATGTAGAATATGGAAATAGTAGTAGATGAAACTATTGAACCTCTAATTATAAAACGAGACTTAAATGATTCAAGCAGTGATAGTTCCTCAAGTGATCTGTCAGATATGGAAAATTGCTAAGAGGTAGATAAGAGTAATATATTTAATATGATATGAATTCTGTACCCCAGAGCCAGACTATGGTAAATCCAAAAATCAACTTTTCAGTAAAGTCATTTTATTGAATTATTTTTAAAAAATTCTAAATCCTAAAATACTGAATTAAGGAAACGGTTTATGTTTGATTTAGTCTTGTATATTGGAGTAAAGAGAATTATAATGCTTATTTAAAATTAATTTTCATTTTGTAAAATTTGTACGTAACATATTCTGGCATTGTGGTGTATTTTTAATAAGCATTATTGTTTAATTATAATTTTTTAAATAAAGTTAATTTTATTATTTTATTTAGTGCATTTTTAATATTTCAATATTTTATTGTTGTACTTGTAAAATAGTTGTTTTATTGTTTTAAGTCTTTTATAAGGTTAGTTTAAAAGGATTGACGATTGCTAAACAAAAATGTAATTTTGTCTTACGGGCAAATAAATAAATAAAACTTGAAAATATTTGTTTATATTTTTACTCTCTAGGTATTAATTGTCGAATATTAAAATGTATTATAAAAAAATACGATTCCTATTTTTAAAAAAATACTTTTTTACCAAACACCAGCCCAAGCGTAAGCAACTGTTAAGGGTTTTATAGCATTATTTTAACCGACACTACGTTATTCTTTTGTTGTTTGACCTAAAGGGCTGCCCTATATTAGACCGGGGCCGGGAAAAGTACCAGCAGCATTTTAATTGTCTATTAAATCATTGTAAATTAAACTCTATAATATTTATACCAGTACCAATACCAGAAGCTTATTAGCATAAATTTAAATATTTTATTACTATCGCTTGCAACGAAACAGAGTATATTCAATTTACCAAGAAATGTACAAATACCAACGAACAAGCTTTAAAATTAAAAGCTAGTGGTATTATCTAATAAATTAAAAAATGGTTGTTTTTTAAAAATTTTCCTCGATAATACAAAATATAGAAGCAAAATTTTGTAGCTCAAATTTAATTAAAAAAAATGAAAAGGACCAACTTCTTGGTTTCTCCATTTTATTTCATTATAAACCCATTGGAGCTGTAAAACACGGACAAGTTCAATTTATATTTTAAACAGTATAAAAAAAACCGTTTTAAAAAACATACAAATAATCCAATCATTTTTTTTTTTGGAAGAAAACTGTTTATATTGAAAAATAACATACATGGTTTTTTAAAGTCCTTTGTCACAAAAAGATAGGGAGTATCAAAAAGTTTACATTTTTTTTTAAATTAATCATTGCCTAAGCCATAAATTTTTAGGCAATCCATTTGCGATACTTTCGTTTAAATAATAAATTTGATAAAAAATAATTTTCATCCCGTAAGCAAATGACTAGTTTATTTTTTATTTCCGAGATTAATATTAAAAATACAGCCAGACCATACATCAAAGAAAAAGACGTCATTGTTTTAAGAAACTAAGAACAAACATTGCTTTGTTTGTGTTACGGAAATGATGCACTTGGATAATTACCGGGAATAATTATTATACCGTTCTTCCTCCGGTGTTTTTAGATTACAAAAGGGAGATAAAAAGGTAAACTTGTACTTAAATAGACCAAGTAGGGTCTTTTGTTGCTAAAATTTTGTGATTTTAATATATATATATATATATATATATATATATATATATATATATATATATATTATATATATATATATATATATATATATATATATATATATATTTATAACATTGTAAGCGTCTACAAGTCCAAGTGCCAAAACACGCGACTCCTGCCTTTTACGGCACATTTTAGAAAGAGCGGTGGAGCTAAAATGAGGTTTAGGAAAACAATTCCAATATATTAACTTCTATGTTACCTTTAAAGTTTTCAATGTCAAGTTTTACAGCAAAACAAAGCACGAATGATATTCTTTAGTAATAATATATGATAATTAGGGATCAGCGATACCAATATGGATAATGAAGCTGAAACTGGCAGCCGGCGCTACAGTAGTAAATATCAAGGTTTTCACTGGATTCTGAGTTCCAGCAATGACCAAAAATTCTATAACTTTAGGCAAATCTTCTGTAGGAGTTTAGGAATGAATTAAAGGGGAGCAAAATAATAGAGTATCAAACGTAAAGGTTGTTTATTAGAAAAATTCAAAAATTTGATATTTCAACGAATTTCTTAATTCCAGCAATGTCCAAAAATTCTATAACTCTAGACTAATGTTCTGTAGGACCTTAGGAAGGATCTCCCATACGAATTAAAAGAAAGCAAAATTTTAGAGTATTAAATTTAACCTTATTTAACAGAAAAAAAATCAAAAATCTATTTCGGAGAATTTGGTAATTAAAGCAATGTCCAAAAATTTTATAACTTCCGGAAAATCTTCTGTAGGACCTTAGGAAGGATCTCCCATTTGAATTAAAGGAGAGCAAGCACTAAAACTTGTACAATTTGATGAAAACTATCAAAACTTTATGGTTTCTACTGGATTCTGAGTCCCAGCAATGTCCAAAAATTTTATAACTTTAGGCAAATCTTCTGAAGGACCTTAGGAAGAATCTCCCATATGAATTAAAGGGAAACAAAATTTTAGAGTATCAAAATTTACCAATATTTATTAGAAAAATTTAAAAATTTGATATTTCTGCGAATTTCTTAATTTCAGCAATGTCCAAAAATTCAATAACTCTAGGCTAATCTACTAAATGACCTTAAGAAGGATCTCCAATACAAATTAAAGGAAAGCAAAATTTTAGGGCCCTTAACATTGTGTTTCGGCCCTGTGCAGTTCGGCTTTACCGCTGGACGCCAGTTTCAGCTCCTTATATTGATATCGGTATGTCGGCAAATCGGCAGCCGATTATTGGTTATAATACAAAAAAAAACTTTTACAATAGAAGATTAACATTCCAATTAAAACAAGACCAATAAAACTATAAATAATAAATATAAAACGGGCATTGAAAGTTTAAAATAACTATTTTATTTAAAGTTATAAATTCTTTCATAATACTGTATTCCTTGAAATTTAATAATTTAGTATTATGATGTAAAAACACCAACATTTTAGCTCTATTTGGATTTAGTTTATTACTTTTAGGCTCGTAAATATTAATGTCTCCACATTTAGCACTGCTTTTTGGAAAAATGAAAAAAACATTTTTGCGCTGTTCTGTGCTGTTCTTGTGCTATTCTGTGCCGTTAACAAAAACTTTTGTATGCATTTTTCCCGAGATATAAAATAAACAAAATAGGGATAGTTTTTTGTACCTACTTAGCACTGTCATGTTGCACCACAAATATAAAAAGTACCGTGCTGTGTTGTGCTCAACTTGTTCTATCAAGAGCTATTAATTAAAAAAAAATACTTACTTGTACACAAAACTACTTTTGTTTTGTCTGTTTTCTAAGTACATAATTATTATGTTGTTTTGTCTGTAGAGTCTGTTGGTCAGTTAGCAAAAATTTACACAAAAAATACATGAATTACTGAAAAGGCAGAGTATTTAATATCTAAGGTTAAAAAATCTTGCAAAGGTTTTCTTGTTAAAGTAGATGGCAAACGTTTTTTTGATGGGGTGAGCCAAAGTTACTACTGTATAATATTTTGTATTGATTACTTGGCGGAAATACGTTAAAAGAAAGAAGGTATAAATTAAAAAATATATATTTGCATTTGTCGCATCCGTAGCCGCCGCCAGAGGCCAGTCTGCCGAATCCGAAAAATTTTGAGAGTGCCACGCCAAATTTTTACCAAAAAGTCGTTAAAATCAATAAAAAAAAACAAGGATTCGGCGCCCTCCTACGGGCCTGGTCTTGAAAATAAAACAAGGATTTTAAACGTTACCTTTCCCATATTTAACTTAACTTATACTTATATACAAAATTAAAACAACACATAAAATATTTATATTTAATCGTCGCTTAACTTTAGCTAGTTTTTAGTATGTTTTCTTTGGGATACTCGCCTTACTACTTTTTGGAAAATGAGACCTCTTCAGTCTGGGTCCCAGGGTATAACGAACTGAGCCTGCTCAGACCTATTTACCCCTATGAACTTGCAGATTGCGTGCAACAAAAAAGAAGAAAAGCACCCAAGAACCCCAAAAATCAAAATAATAATCTTCGGTGGCAAGTCGGCTACCGTTTTCAAGATGAAATACAATTTTAAAAATAAACTAGATTTAAGAAGTTTTGCTTTAAAAACTAAGGAAATTCTGATAGCTTTTTACTTTTTATGAGTTTTTTTTTTCTTTGTTGCAGGCGATCTGCAAGTTTATAGGGGTCAATAGGGCTGAGCAGGCTCAGTTCGTTATATCCCGAGACCCGGACCGAAGAGGTCCCATTTTCCAAAAAGTAGTAAGGCCAGTATCCCAAAGAAAACATACTAAAACATGAATCCGCCACAATAATAGAACATACTTACAATTTAGCTAGTTTATCTAATAAATACCTTATCGGGAGATACCAGATATTTTGGTATGCTAAATTTATATGCTAGTTTTTTTTAGGCTAAAATTCTTTCCCAGGCCTTCTGGGGAAAGGACAAATGCCCCCTTGTCCCCCTTCTTGGCTATGCTACTGAATATGGTAAATCCTCGTTGGATGACCACTCAAGTCCTTAAATGACGTTTCGATCTTGTCTGCGGAAGATGTTTTTTGAGTTAATGACATATTTTTCTATACTTTTGTTTATTGCTAAATTATCAAATATTTAATAATATCTAGCTAAAAATATTTTTTTCATTTTAATAAAGACCCGCTTTTTATCGTTCTCGTAAGTCTACTAAAGACTTTCTACAACAAAGTATTTATCAAACTCCTCAATCAAAGTTCAAAAATAGCATTTATTGTGCTTTAAAAATCTAAGTAGAGAAGCGAATAAGCACTCAAACGAAATTAACAGCCATACACGTCATCTTAAGGGTTGGATGACCTAAAGTGAGCTATTTTCGACTTGCGAGATTTCAATTAGGTGTGCAAGTGTTAAATTACCCGGTTTCTAGTGCGATATATAAACTTTTAAGTTGATCTTTAGGCGTCATTAACGCCGGCGAACTTAATTGATGAAGAACTGTTAAGTTTTCATTTTTATAAGGCTAATTAGATAATAGTAAGGGAATATAATAACAAAAGATATTATTATGCTCATAAAGGCTTTAAAGAAATTAAATTGTTCACTATGTTTAGGGTAAAAATATGTAGTTTTTCGTTTACTGCAAATTTAAAACAAACAGCTGTCTTTGTCCTTAATTTATGGAATTTTAAATTTAAATTAAAGACGCTACTTACTTTAAATATACTACATTGCTTAACAAATATACGCTACTAAATTTTTTTTGTTTTTGACATTGGAATCAAATTTGGAGGTTAGGCATGTCAAAGACATAAAACTGAATTTTTTAAAAAGTGACTGTACCTTATTCAACTTTCGGTCTCTCCCAGAAAACGAAAAGAACAGCCAAAATCTTGTCGTTCATAATTAGATTTTTTTTTTATGTCTACAAAAATGCAATATAAAGGCACACATGCCGGTATATGTTATTTGTTATTTTTTGGTTTAATATATTGTTTTAATCTAATCTTTAATATTTTTTAAATTCTTTAATACTTTTTTTAAATCGGTCCTAAAATCTTATTTTTATTATTAAAAGTTCATAATATATTGTTACATGATGTCAAAATTCATGGTCGCCGTATATATAATTCATTTTTTTCACAAATCTTTTAAAATTTTTCTGAAAACACCTGACGGCATATTTTACTTGCTGCGTCTTCTTTTTATTAAAATTCGCGTTTATTCTCTTTGAAATATTTGTTTATATAGTTTGACACTGACATCAAAAATCAGGATTAACAAAAATAATTCACAATTTGGAGAAAAAAATGATTACTAAATATTAAATTTTTTTATAGTTAAATTATCTCGTTTATATAGAAAATACTATTAACAACTCTTGCGAAAAATATTTTTATTCCAGAAGGAAAAGTTGCAATTTAAACTCTCAAATATATATATTCCTGATTTTACTGGGACTCAAAACCTTTATTTCTCCGTTTATTCCTTCAATTAAATTCAAAATACATATTGTATTTTTGTTGAAATGGAAAAAGAATTATACAGCTTTAATTATAAAATTTCTAAATTAATTAAAACAACGGTCTACTGCCTTTGCTTAATTTCTACAATTGTTTACTTTTGAAAATGGCGTGAGCACAAATGGTTCACAAAATTCGTTTATTTAAAAAAATAAACACATTTTATATTGATTTGCTTTAACAGTGAGAAGTAAAATCAAACATTTTAATTGTATCTTTAAAAGTGTTAGACAATGTTATGGTTTCAATAACACTAAAATCTTCGACTTCCATTGTCTTTATTTGTTAATTGATACACAACGTTTCGGTTAGTGATGTATCTCCAACCGTTTTCAAGTGATAACTAAAACTATTTTTAAAAGCTACGACCTTAGGTTTGCTAAATACATTTCAAAATGTATTTTCATGTGATAACTAAAAACTATTCTGGCTGCCGTTGCTGAACCGTGACAAGTCGGTCAAGCTTCGGTGAACAACGGATAGTATATAAGCTTTTAAGAATAGTTAGTTATCACTTGAAAACGGTTGGAGATACATCACTAACCGAAACGTTGTGTATCAATTAACAAATAAAGACAATGGAAGTCCAAGATTTTAGTGTTATTGATTTTAATTGTATAGTAAGAATAAACGGAAAATTTAATGAAAAAAAGCGATAAACGCAGGTCACCCACGCCAAAAAATTGCTAATTATTTTGAAATAGGTAATTTGTGGCTCTTCCTTCTATACGAATAATTTATTGTTTGAATTAAAATGGCGAGTGTCGAGTCGAAATACCCTGGAGGTATTACATAAAAACTAAAATGGAAACGACAGACGAAAACAAAAATCCTAAAACGTGGTAATTACAATAAATATAAATTTGAATACACTTTATATAATTTAATCCTTTTTCATTTTTTATTATTATTTTTAAAAGCTTTCAAATAACTAAAAATCCTCTTTTAAGCCAGATAGTATTTCTCCCCTTTCTAATCTGTATAAATTCAAAAATGTTTTAATCTGCAAACCAGTAGCTTCTTTTACGCCCTTTAAGATCAAAATAAAAAAAAAACAATTGATAATTGGCTTTTTGAGTTTAAAAATAAAATAGCATTTTTTAAATGGAACACCCTGTATTACTATTAAAAAGATCTTATAGACAGCTCTAAAAAAATATTACATTTGATACGTCTGCCTTTAACAGTTTTGGTTATATGTGCATTGACATAATTTTTAGGTAAAAGATCATTTTTTAAAATGGAATCTGCCTTTAATAGTTTAGAAAATATGGGCATCCAAATTTAAAAAATGCATTTTAATTTTTATTTTATCTGCCGCTGTAAGGTGTAAGGAGTAACCTTACAAGCTTACGAGGGGTGGTCCGAGAGGTTAGCCTAACCTGGAGTTATGGGCTCTTAATTCGCGTGCTTATAATGTACCAACCAAAACCCAAAATTGTAGGTGCCAACTCGGCTTCGTTTTCGAAAAATCACTAGTAAAAAAATGACATTCAATTCGTAAATTGTAATCAAAAAAGGCACGTAAAATTAATTTTTAATTTCTTGCTATTTTTTTAATGATAAATTATAAATTTTAACACAATTTTAAAACAAAAAAATACTTCAACGGAACTCGAGCCAGTACCGTCTTTACACGTATTGTATATTGTTATTTTTTTAATTTTACATTAAGGCCCATTAATACGATGCCAGTAACTGGCAAGAGCCTCACTTGCATGCCAGCGCTGGCACCGTATATAAACACTTTTTCGTGCCAGTCCAGCGCTGGCCGACAGCGCTGGCGAGAATAGAGAGTACGTCTATTTTTCGTACCAGTAGTTTCCACCTCCGTATTCAGTAACTAAATAAAATTATATTCTTTTGGAATCTTTAAACATTTGCGTTGGACTAACCGCTATGCCAGAAAAATATTTTTATTGGGTTCAGGTTCGAGTCCCGTCAAAGTAGTGTTTATTTTTTGGTTTTATCTTTTGTTAAAGTTTATAACTTATCATTAAAAAAATTGCAAGAAATTAAAAAATAAATTTTACGCGCCTTTATTGATAAAATTTACGAATTGAATGTCAATATTTTTTTTGAATGACGATTTCTCGAAAAAGAAGCCGAGTTTGCACCTAAAATTTTGGGGTTTGGTTGGAGCCTACCCACACTATAAGCACGCGAAGTGGGAGCCCATAAATCGATGCATCTCTAGGACCGTCCCCTCGTTAGACAAGTTTTAATTAAAATTAAAAATTATTTTTCCGATTTCGATTCTCCTATTTTAGAAGCTATTAATCATAAGACATCTCAAATGAGGTATTTTTTAAAAGTAAGTCAAGAAATGTTTTTACTGGTGATATAATATATAGAGTGTTCGAACTAAAAATTGCTTTTTTACTATCAAACCAAACTAATAAACTCAAAACCGCGATTGTCAATTGATTTTTGCATTCTTTAATTCTAAAGGACGTAAAAACTGCCACTAGTTTGATAATTTAAACAATTTTGTATTACCACTAACAATAGCGGACACTTAATTTGAAAAACCTTGTATATCCCTAATCAGACCCTGCTTGAAATACTGTTACCACATCTGGAAAATGGCGTCTCCCACAACTCTAAGCATTCTTGATTCTATTTAAATAATTATTTTAATTATAATTATTAATGACCCCACACTTACCGACAAGTTGTAGGGGACCTGTCGCTGTTTTACAGGTATTTCGCGGCTTCTACCCCGAGAAATTAGTCAATATATGTCCTCCTCTAATAGCTCCTAATAGGACAATACGAAGTACCACTTTAATGCATTCATTTACAGTCCAACTGAAGATGCCCAGAACTTTCTATTATGTTCGTTCATTCATCCCTAGGATGTCTAGACATCTGTTACATTTATTTAATCTCCAATTACCGCATTTTCTACAATTTCGTACGAATTATTTAAAAATAAATAAATTAATCTGTAGTAAAACAATTTTTGCATTGTTCTAATCGCGGTAATCATTATCACTTACCACACTTTCCGTTACTTAAAAGAAAGTTAAAGATTTAACTTAATGATATATCCATTCCTTGTCGGCCTTGTAACTTAATACCAGCGTTTTGACAAGAAGGGGCTTTCTTTTATTTTTATGGCTTATTTTAGCACCCTCTTCGAACATCTGTCTTTGACACACTTTTAATCGATAGAAAACTGTCGGTGGAACACACGCGTTAGAGCACACGATGGAGGGTGTCTCACTCCTTACCCTAAGTCAAAACTCTGAACACCCCCTGCAATAATACTCGAGAGGTAATATTTATTATTTTACTGTTATTTCTGCTGCAGTGTACACTGATTTATTGGAACCCTGAGTTAGAATTGATAAAAAAAGTGTTTTTGCTGATTTTAAAAGCAAGACAATGTTAATTCCAAATTTATTTTCAGTCTGGAAAAGTGGTGAAAAGTATAAGAAATAGGATATGGTTATAAAGCTATTATAGACGCACCTTTTTGAGTAAACCTTTCTGGCCTTACGATAATTCTGACTAATAACCAATAGTCAATTGGCCATAAATAACACAGATCCACCAGATCCACCGAAAAAAATGGTGTGTGCTGGGTGTCCGACTAAGATTTTTGTCCGCTGAACACGAATCTAAAGTCAAAATTGGGGGTCAAACAACAATAAATCGAAAAAACCCAAAAAACCGATAAAAATCACGATCTAGTATTTTTTTCTGTATGATATTATCATCTTGCGGTTTCTACTTGTTTCTCTTTCTGTAATATCCAACCGTAATTTGCAAATACATTGATTTACTACTTATTGTGTCTTATTCAAGTCTCACACTGATGACATTTTGTCTTTGACAAAAATAAGGAATCGGTAAATTAAATCGGTACCTTTACCGGCAGTAACTTGCCACTACGAAATGTTTGGACTACGACTATATAAACTATAAAAGATACAAAAAATTGTATAAAACAAAAAATATAGCTTTCCAAATTGTCTACATAAAAAGTTATATAAACATTTTTGATACCACCGATATACGCGACACGGGAACCGGCATTATTTTATTTTCTATATTAAGCCGCGTTTACACGATGCCAGTTGAGGAGACAATTGTCGGGGCCAGTTGTCTTGGGCCAGTTGCGTGAATGTCTGAGGCCAGCCCAATTGAATGAGAACTTGTTCACACGGCGAAACTATTGCCACGGCAGTTGGTGACGAAAAATGGCGGAGTCCTCATCGTCTGTTGTGTATCGTGATGAATTGAGAGTAATGTGTGATGATCTTTGTCGAGAATTTACCGCTGAGGCTTGCGAAATACTCGAAGAAGAATTAACTAAAAAAGAGGAAGTGGTCAAGAAAAGGCTATTGAAAAGAGTCAGAGTTACGAATGGAGGATCCATTTGAATATAAAGCTTGTTTAAGGATGAGTCCGGAGAGTTTTGACGAACTATTGCAGCTTGTTGAAAGTAAACTATTTAAACAAGACACAATAATGAAGAAAGCACTGCCTTCTAAGTTAAAATTAAACTCACATACGTAGATGCTTGCATTTCTTCTTGGACCAAAAAAAGAGCAGCAAAAACATACATTAACAGAATAACAAAATACTCTTGCTTTAGAAACGGGAAAAAAATTTATCCAAATAGTAATTAACTACCACTAATCGTAATTATGTTTTACAATGATATTCTCAAAGGTGTAAAATGTTTAGACTGGTGGAAATCCCAACAAAAAACATATACATAATTCAAAAAGCTCCATAATTAGACAGTTACTTTGTGCTGCTGCTTCTTCTGCATCAGTTGAATTAATATTTCCAACATTTGCTATTGTCCACTTCAACCTCAGAAATCGACTAGGAACCGAAAAATCCAGTAAATTAGTTTTTCTGTACAAATACTATAATAAGTTATATTTAATAGTTCCAATAGTATTAGTTTTCCTTTTGAAGTTATTTTTGTACCTTATAGAAAAAAATAATATATATATTTTTTTAATTCTACTGTTCTTTATAATATATTTTTTCTACAAAAGTATTTTTATATAAATCTTTTAGTATACTCTGCAATAAGGATATTAAGATTAAAAAAGATAGTTGTTAATGTAACAAATTTTTGAAAATAATGAACTGTTACTAATAATTTAGATTTACATAGCCTTAAAGATTACATTTTAAAAATCTTGATTTTATTAATGATTTAAATTAAAAAAAAAATCAGATTATTTAAATCACCTGATTTAAATCCTTTCAACCCTGGCCACGAGTGCAAAACTTCACATTCGTCAGCTGAGGGGGCGACCGGTGGGTTTACGTCAGGCAGATGGGTCAATTAGAGAAATTGGGCGAAGAACAAATCACTTTTTACGTACCATTTTAAGATGTTATTAGACAGGGAACCAAAATGTCCGAGAACACAGAGCTAGGGGCTGACTCAGGCGATTACGAATCAGCGATTTCAAGAGCACGGGGTAGTAGTAATCTGTACTATATATCGACAAATAAGAAGCTTTTTTATTCCTTTTTTTTGGGTGTTGCCATTGGTTTTTGAGAATTACCGCAGCCGACTTCAATGGCGAAGAGACAAACTTCTGTGGGATCAGAAATAGAACTAAGTGATCTTTACTAATATATCTTGCTTGAGTTTGGATATGCATGATGACAAGCAATGATAAAAAGGCGAAATGATAAAATACGCAATGCATAGTCTATGGTTTGATATAGAGAGGCCTACACATTACTGCGGGCTTATAACGCGGTACGGGTTGCCATCGGATATGGTAGGAGGAAGAGCTGTCAGCCTTTATGAAAGGTAATTTGACGACCCTTCGGTACATTCATGAAGTAGGAGAACCACATGTACTTTCCTAAAAAACTCAATTTTTTAATAAGACAACGGCAGACCTTATGTGGTCATAGTAACCATAAACTTTATGGATCAACACCACATCGCTTATCATGGCGACCAAGATTGCCTCATTTCTCTCCGATCGCACTTGTCATGGACTTTCTAGGTAGCAGATTGCCGAATTGGTGCACGCCCTGAGTGGAATCAGATACCCCAAGAAGATGTAGACCACTTTATCAGATCAATGTCAAAACGTGTTAATGGGTATATAAAAAATCGAGGGTTTTCAAAACATTCTTTAACTTAATTCTGTTATTGATCAACCGATCTGGCTAAACACCCCACGACTTATCAGCTATTGTCTGCTATACATGTAAGCCATGAATTAATAAAATACATTGTATATAAATAGGTGTTTCTTTAGCACTCCCTATAATTAACTTCAAACTTTTATGTCGCATCAAAGTTTAATAAAGAAAGTAGTAGTAATAAAAGTAATAACTATACACAAGCTAGCTAGATTTGTGGTTACTAAGCATTAAAATCCTATTAATTATTTGAAAGTCAATTAACTCACTCACGCAAATGGCTAGATTATGGCAAATCTAATAGGTAACGAGTAGCAAAAATAGATCACACGAATATAACTGTTTTGCACGCAACTTAATATAACTATTGACCAAAAAACAGAGGTTATCAAACTACACTTGGAATGACAAATAGCTTTCAGACGAGAACTTAAGATATTAAATCGATACATTTTTAAAGTATATACGAGGGTTATTTTCGAATATTTTGTTGGTAATGTACTTAGTCTATTTAATTGAAAAAATCAGAAAACATTTTTTTTCATATTTCGATAGTTTAGAATCAGATATAGTGTCGTCGGTTTGTTGTTCGAAGCATCTGAGTTTAGAGCATCAAATGCTTCAAAAGAAGGAAAACTCGTCTTAAACTCGTCTTGCGGAGAGAACTTTATTAAATATATATTTTGTGGTGAAAAAAACCCGATATATGGAGCTGGAATCGCTGGTTGACAATCTGGAAGTTATATATGTACCGTTCTATGTGGTGCGTAAAACTTAAAACTTTTAACGCGTTTTTCTCGAAACTACTTTTTTCGAAATGTTTGTCCAAAAATCTCAAGTTGTATGTTACCGAATTTTCGAAAAGTTGGCATGAATTTTCTATATATTCTTAATATATCCCTCTATGGAGGAACTAACAAAAAATTGAAATTTTGAATTTTTACTATTTTTTAAAAATCCGAAAAAGCTAAAAAATAACCAAAAAAATCTCCCTTTCTTTGAGAAACCGTCATTTTGCGAGAAATTAAAAAAACAAGCCTGGTCCCCGCCATAATGACATTTGTACTGATAAAAAAATCTACCTTTTTTATTTTTTAGATGACTAGAAGGGTGGGAATCGTGACAAGATGGACACACTCTTTTTTCTTCCTCTACTTCAACAACGTGAAACTTTGTGAAATATTTATATATTTAATAAGTAAATTTTTAAAAAATAGCTAAATAAATGATAAAAAATTGATAGGTAAAATAATAATGCTTTTTTTATCGACCGTCAAAAAAACAGCCGAAATTCGAGCTTTTAGACTGGCATACCCTCTTAATAAATAAAATCTTAAATATCTACACAAGTGGTGGATTCTAGTCGAATATAACGCCAAAACCTCTTTTACGTTGTTTATAGAAATGCTTAAAAATGATAGATTGAAACAAAAAAAAAAAATCTTGCAAAAAATTACTACCGACTTTTAAAATGTTAGTATGTAGTTTTGAGTCATAAATTATGTATTCTTTATTATGAGCTTTTGGCGTCGCGCAAATTTCGTTGCTAACAAGATAATTACTGATTTTCTCAGCTTATCAAATATTATATAATCTTTTAAATGATATGTCAGAAGCACAGAAAATTTTAAATAATATTAAAAAGTTATTATAATTTCCCAAATTTTGGACCAAAATTTTTATAAATTTAGTTTTGATTTCTATTCTATTTTTCATTTAGGTTTATCTTGATAACGGTGGCAGACTTGCCACCAAACATTTTTTAAATTTTTTGGGGAGTTTTTCTTTTTTCTATTTTAGGCGATCTGTTAGTTCATAGGGGTCAATAGGACTGCACACTCAGTTCGCTATATCCTGGGACCATGACCGAAGTGGTCCCATTCTTTAAAAATTTTCCAGGCGAGTTAACTCAACAAGCACTTATTAAAATACTACGGCCTTGTCTAAAAGGTACCGTAAAGATGCAATATCTGCATGTTTCGGTACTTGGAAAACGGTGATAAAACTGGGGAAAAATGGGTTAAACATCTAAAAGCCGGGAACCACGTACCTAGTCCCTATTTTGGCTTCAGATAAGCCTTTGTGGGCTGTCATAAAGGTAAAAAAGTAATATGGGTCAAAAATTTAAAAACAAAAATATGTCGTTCCGTAACATGAATTCCCAGGTATGGTAAATTCGGCAATAATTCGTTGATTTCTCGACCGCAATAAAATTTAAATGACAACCCGCAGTGAAAAACCCAACCATAAATAAGTTGCTTGACAAATATTTATTGTGTAGATATCGCACCTTTTGAAGTCCTGATTATCTACTAATATTAATAGTTTAGGTTAGCTATTTTGGATGCTCAATAACACACACGAAAATACCTTGACAAACTCTAAACGACTGATGAACTAATACGGAAAGCCTCTGTTCTATATTCAACACCTGCAATTTGCCTTTAACCTACATAATATACCAAAATGTAGGTACAATAATAAATAAAGGATATTTTAAGTCCGGACCTACATGCGGGTACCCAAAGTTTATTAAGTTTTACGACTAACAGTAGCAGGTAAAACAAGAAATCAACGAATTATTGTGAAACGTACCATAAAGGCTTTACTGAAGATTATAATATATTTAAAAAGACCTGAATTTTGGGTGTGTTTTTGTTATTTATCCTCATTTAAAGATTTTTTTTACTTTTTAAAGTCAATTAAATTTTCTGTGTATGCTCATTTTTAATTCATTATATTTATGCTATTTTTAGTTCTGGTTTAACTAAATATTTAAAATTAGATTGTTATAGGAAAGTTCCTAATGAAATTTAAAGAAAGAGTTACGAAAAAAATGAAATAATTGTGAAAATTATTAAAAAAACCCTAACGGAAAATGTTGCATATTTTTTTTTTAAATTGAAAACCTATTTAAAATTCAGTAAATTCCCTTACTAGTTGATATGTGCTTCTAAAATATTTTAAAACTAAGCGATTATTAAATAATTAATTATTTAAATTTTAAATATTACAAGGTCAACGAAAACGCTCTCTGATTGGTCAAGCCACGTGTGACGTCAAGATCCGATAAACAAGAGTCGGCCCACGCTTGGCCCAAGCGCTGCCATTTAATCATTGGTTATTCCGTTTGTGTTTACATCGGGTTGTGGCCAATTTAATGTACCTAAAGACGAGTTTTTTAATTATATATTAATATTAAACCTGACTTAGTGTGTGACGATAGCCGGTTTAAAGTTCAAACGAGAGAACATGGATGTAACAGAGGATTTAAGAGGCCCGGAACATAAATACTATAAATCTTGCGTAGTGCCATTATGTAATTTCACAACAAAAACCGGCCCCAACAAATTATTTTTTAACGTTCCAAAAGATGAAAAAATACGAAAAATTTTGTATAGCGATGAAGAGGGATTTGAAGAAAAGTCCAGTTAATGTAAAATCTACTTTACATATCTGCGAAGATCATTTTATTGTAAGTACCTAATATTTAACTTGCCTCAAAAACAGACAAGATTTCTCAAATATTAAATATCATTTTCTCGCTTTTTATTTAATAATTAGACCTAATATTTTCTTTTATATTTATTTAGTACATTAGCACTGCTGATACACATACAAGCTCTTTATTAATTATTTTACTTTTAAACTTTTTTTGGGGGATGTTTTTGCAATTTAAGTGAATAGTAGGAGAAAAAATAACTAATATATTATGTGATGTACATAGTTTTAAGAGAATTCATTCTAATACATATTTTATTTCTTTTTTTTTTCAGTTGGAACAAGACATCGAAAATTATATGCAATATAAATAATTAATGGGATCAAGTGTTAAAAATTTGAGATTAAAGAAAGGGGTAGTTCCACATATATTTACATGCCATAAAAAAAAAGACAGACAGATAAGGTATTATTTTACAAAATCTATTACTTAGGTTTTAAGGTTATTTTTTTACTTTTACTTTATAAAACAGCACTGCACTACGTATAGTATTATTATTTTAAAATAATGTTTAATTTTGAATACATACCTTGTAGCTTTTACTCCTTTTAACTCAGCTCCCATGAAATTTGGGTTATTTCCCAAAAATGTAAACATTGATAATGCATCAATTTTTGGCAAGTTATCAGATTGCCCTTGGACAAATCCAGCTTCAGTAGAAGTCAAAATAAATGAAGTCTAGTTTTTAAAACAATTATAACAGAAAAATATTTTGTTAGCACAACGAAAGCAAATAAAAACGGCACTCAAGAAACACGCCCAACTAACAAAATCATAAAACAAAATTACCTTGATGCCGCTTGAATGACAAGCAAAACAGAGAGTGTGACAAAGAGTCGTTTTGACCGATACCAAGAAAATTATTTTGAATTTCAACATTTTTTTATAGAACAACAGTAAGTTGAATATTAGAAAAATATATGGCAATCGATACTTTATAGTTTTAGAAACTTTGTAAGTAAAAAATAAAAAAATGTGCAACTTCCTCATTAATGGGTTTGTTGAAAGGATGCAAAACCCGTGTGCACCGAGTGTATTGCTATTCTTTATTATCTTCATAAGTTAAAAAAAGAGCACCGATACACTCAGAACACACTCGTTTTACCAATGGTTTTCGCTACATCTTGTAGCGAAAACCATTTGATAAACCAAATTAGGGCAAAAACAAAAAAAGTGGATGTTTTTAAAATTAATAACAGGAAATATTTCCCATTATCACGAGGACCAGGGTATTTCTGAAATACAGCGATATCGCATGCAAATATATTCTTATAAAATATACCATAAAAAAGGGTAAGGATTGTTTCCTTTTCTATATCCATATTTTTCTTTTCAATATTTCTGTAAAAGAATTCCTATTGTAGTTCTAGAAAATGTTATATTTTCCATGTAATAAAAGTAACGTGATTAATAATTTGGTAATTCCTAACTCCTTTTTTCTGTTTCACACATGTATAACCTTGTGTATGTAAAAAAAATAGTCTGCGAGACAACTGGTACTCCCGCCAAAAACTGGTAAAACATACAGGGTGAGTCAACGATAGAGTAAAGTTCATTATTTCATTGGTTTCAAAAGTTATGAGAAAATAGTAAATACAAAAGATGTAAAGATTCTTAGGATGCACAATTTAAAATTATTTTAAAGTATACAGGGTGGCTCAAAAAAGCGTGACGAATAAAACATACATTTTTTTAAATGAAACACCCTATTTTTAAATTTTGTTTTGAATTCCTTTTAAAATTCTTCAACTTTTTATTAATAATAATGCATACCTAAACCTAATAGTTTTTCCAATATTTCAATTTTTCTAAAAAGAAAATAATTTTCACACTTGCAAAAAAATTACGATAGCGCCATTATTTTTGAAGGTAGATGACTCATATTTGATATTAGCGTTATTCGAAGATGACGTAAAAGATATATGCAACGGAATTTTAATTAGATGCTACAGGGTATTCAAAATAAACGAATATATTTGGATCATTTTAAATTGAAAAATCTCGATTTTTTTAAATGGCGCACCATATATATTATTATTTTTTCTGAAAGATCTTACAAAAACCCACAACTTTTATTAAGTATGTCATATAACTATTTCTAATACTTTGCGATTTATTTTAACTTTTCCAATATTTACCCTTCTTTCTGTCTAAGACTATTGCTATAACATTAGTTGGCCATGACAAAATGACATTGTCAAATTTTAACCTGACATCTGAGTAAATAAATTCATAAAATTTATTGTGGTGTCAGTAAATTAAAAAAAATAAGTATGGATTTTCCTAAAGCTGAATTAATTGATATGATTTATATACTGGGTGAGGCGCAAAGAAATTCTTTGTTGGCAGTAAGACTTTACAAGGCGAAGTACCCTAATAGACGTCACAGTCAATCTCTTCAGTGTTTAATGGAACGGTTTAATGCTAGTGGTAGTATTGAATATGAAAAACGGAAAGTGGTAAACCGGAATGCTACCAATGAGGAAAAAGAATTGGAAATTTTACTTCAAGTTCAAGATAATCCCCAGGTCAGTAGCCGTCAAGTAGCTAGCTTATTGATACATCCCAATCTACCGTTAACCGCACCACTAGAAAACACAAATATCATCCCTTCCACATGGAACTACACCAAGAACTTCTAGACCGCGATTTTGAACAAAGGGTAAACTTCTGCACCGTTATAAATGAAGCAATAGAGGCCGATCCAAATTTTTTGTCTAAAATAATGTTTTCCGATGAAGCTACTTTTCGCAGTAATGGTGCAGTTAATCGTCATAACATGCACTATTATTCAACAGTTAATCCAGTCTGGGTACGGGAAGTGCAAAACCAAAATCATTGGTCACTTAAGTGTGGTGTGGAATAAAACACTTTAATGTTATTGGACCATATTTTTTTCGCGAAACAGTTAACGGGCCTAGATATTTAAACTTTTTGCAGAATGATTTACCTCAACTTCTTCAAGAATTTGTTTGTTTCTGTTCGGATAATTATTAAAATTTTAACTGCCTAACTTCATAAACATATTTTTGTAAAACTTTAATGTTTATATGCAACGGTGCTAAAATTACGTAACCCTCCTCTACCAAAAAACCATTTTATCTTAGACAAAATAAACTGCTGCTCACATCAACTGCAATAGGACATTTTTTGGAAATTTGAAATCATTATTACTCTTAAAAATAAAAAACCAATTTCGGTTTTTACCGTTTTGTAAATAAACTTTTTGGGAAAAAGAGGTTATTTAAGTTTAAAAAAAAATCTAGTTTTTATTCTTCCGCTTACAAAAGCTCTGACAAGCGACGACCTACAAAAAAATATTTTTTATTTTTTATTCATATGAGTGTTATTAAAGTAGACCATTTGAAAAAAATATTTTTTTCGATTTTGATGTCTGCTGCGGATTTCAAGCTATTAAATTTTTGTCAATTTTTTTAATATGCCTTTTGTATTTGACGGTTTATCGTAGCAGTTAATTTTTTTAGATGATTTCAAATGTTTATAAGTATCCTTTTAATAGTGAGTTAAACTTTATTTGTCAATAATTACTTCCTAAAATTGCCGTGAGCTCTACATATTCTGTATTCACGATTTTATTTCTCTATATAACTTTTAAAAAATGTAGGCAATTATCTAAAAACGTTTTTTTAGTTTTTTAAAAAAAGTTATTAATGGCATAGACTGGGGCGTAGATATGATTATTTTCTAAAGGGTCTATTTTACTTGCCAGAAGATCATTGTCTCGCCGCAGGGATTATTAATGCAGTTAGATAAACACTTTCTATCTCATACTGATATTAATTCCGAAGAAAAAATGAATTTTCTATCGGTAGAAAAAATTTGTAATAAAGTAGGTGTGTATTGAGAAAAAGGGTGTTCCTGAAAGCGAAGCAACACAACTATACTTAAAATTGATTAGTAATATACGCAGTCTTTTTGCAAAAATATATTTCAACTAAAGAAAGGATATACTTAATGTGGCATTTGGTGTTTGTGTTACGAATTTGGAGAGCATGGTTAAAGAAAATAATTATCCCTTCAATAAAAACTTTATCTCAGTAAACTGTTACTTATGCATAGAAATAAACGCTCACTTCTTAATAAAACTTGTCAGACTTTATAGATATTTTTAGGAAAAAATAGTTTTGTTCCTTGGCTGTACAGCAGCCAACCTTGTGAGCAAACATTCTGCTCAGCTCGTTCACTAACGACTGTATACTCAACTGTTGTAAATTTTAGTATGCGTCAGCTAATTAACAGCTTAACAAAAATTCAAAATTTGCAGTACTTTTGAAATAACGTATTAGATGAATTTATATTTCCACGAGAGCAATTAACTTTAAGAATGGGTGATACAACTCCTGTGCATCCGTATCTCAGAACACATGATTTTACACTTATGATTGATGAATTTATTTAAATTATAGTTAATCGTGCTTTACACAATGCAAAAAGTATTGCTGCAAAAATGAAAATGCCTGTAAAAAATAATAAATCTTACAAAGATATTATTTCAATTCCCCAAATTCATTAGATCTTGATGTAGACATTACTGAAGAAAATGATCTTTCTGGCGATGACGATATATGTGCAAGCTCTGAAGTGGACATTCCTGAATGTATAGATAATAGTGAAAATTTAAATGACCTTTTAGAACTAACAGATTTAGGCTTTTTTGATGGGACATTAAATTTAAAAGATTAAATTTTTTTTAAATACTCCAGGAGTTACACAAAAAAATATTTCCAACTTTCTAAATATACAAATAAACGGGGTACAAAAATTAGTAAAAAAATCTACTCTTTGTTGGTTTTTCAGTAAGAAACCTAAAAAGGTAAGTTCTGATCGGTTACTTAGGTTTAAAACATAAAATTTATAATTGCAATGATAATTAAATAGTGCACTTTGTTATGGTTTTAAAGATCATTAAATTTGTTACTTCTCAAGTTTTTTCTCTTTTTTTCCCAAACCCAAATGTATTTGACAGATTGCTATAATTTAAATATGCCTAATAAAGTCTGATGATGCATAGGACTGTGGAGAAGCATTATATATTCTTAACTCGATTTTTATAAATATTAAAATCCATATCTAGAAAAGCTATCGGATATCTTATGTAATACTAGGAAATCTTAGGAAGTTTTGGGAATTCTTGGGTAGTCTTGGGTAGTCTTGGGAAGTCTTGGGAAGTCTTGGGAAGTATTAGGAAGTCTTAGGATGTCTTAAGATATCTTAGGATACCTTTGGAAATTTTGGGAAATCTTAGGAAGTCTTAGAATATCTTAGGAAATCTTTGGGAAGTCCCGATTTTTTCGGGGAAGTCTTAAAGATCTTGGGAAGTCCCTGAAATCTTTGTACACCTTGATGACTAGTGGTTTACCCCTCGGGATATGTTAAAGATCGTGTTTATGTGAATCCCCCTACAATACCAGAATATATATTTACGGATTCGGGACGCGTGCAGGAGAATAACACCGTTTATGCTAAGGAACGTCCAAGAAAATATACGAAAAAGACTAAACATGTGTATCCAAGTAGAAGGGCATATTTTCGAACATTTATTGCGCCATAATAATAATTAAAAATAAGTTAATTTGTAGTAATAGGTATTTATTATAATTTACTTTTTCTGTGAATTTAAAATTTAAAAATGGCCAACTAATGTTATAGCAATAGTCTTAGACAGAAAGAAGCGTAAATATTGGAAAAGTTAAAATAAATCGCAAAGTATTAAAAATAGGTATATGACATACTTAATAAAAGTTGTGGGTTTTTGTAAGATCTTTCAGAAAAAATAATAATATATATGGTGCGCTATTTAAAAAAATCGAGATTTTTCAATTTAAAATGATCCAAATATATTCGTTTATTTTGAACACCCTGTAGCATCTAATTAAAATTCCGTTGCATATATCTTTTACGTCATCTTCGAGTAACGCTAATATCAAATATGAGTGATCTACCTTCAAAAATAATGGCGCTATCGTAATTTTTTTGCAAGTGTGAAAATTATTTTCTTTTTAGAAAAATTGAAATATTGGAAAAACTATTAGGTTTAGGTATGCATTATTATTAATAAAAAAGTTGAAGAATTTTAAAAGGAATTCAAAACAAAATTTAAAAATAGGGTGTTTCATTTAAAAAAATGTATTTTTTATTCGTCACGCTTTTTTGAGCCACCCTGTACACTTTAAAATAATTTTAAATTGTGCATCCTAAGAATCTTTACATCTTTTGTATTTACTATTTTCTCATAACTTTTGAAACCAATGAAATAATGAACTTTACTCGTTGACTCACCCTGTACATTACCGTTTTTTACTTTTGAGTACTTAAATTTGCCTGTGAAAAAAAGTTTAGGACTTTTTGTTAATATTAGGTAATTGCCTAAAGCCTGAACTGAACAAGCAAGCGATAATTTTAAGAATTTTGTAAACTATCGAACCACCAAAATTAGGCAGGTGTAAGTATCGATTTATTTTACGAAAACAGAAATACAAGTTGCTCGAGTCCAAAACACAAAAACCATAGCTTAATTGTCCAAAGCTCTAAATAAATGTATTTCAAAATATACGAACTTATTTTATGATAGGTGTTTTTAATGAGTTCATGACTCATAACTCATTTAAGTTACGGACCCTTTATGGGAAAGTTATTTCTTTTTAACTGTTTCTCTTTAACATGTGTTCTATTATCTAACACATTAAAGCAATATAGGTAAAATAATAAGCAGTTAGGTACTCGCATAATAGAATTATTGATTAATATATCATTATGTTAGCTCGGCTAACAGATTACGAAATCAAACTGAATCATTACCAATTCCGGTCTTTGAAAAAGAAAAAAAATGTGTAAAGCACAAATAGTACAATAGCCATTTATTAAAATACTCAATAAATTTACAAACTTAAATTTATTTGGATCATATATCATTCTGTGTTATATTTTAGGTTTTGTCATTTTTTTTTTTATGTCGGTTTGCCTATTGGTCTACCTTTCTCAATTTTATAGGTGACCAATTTTTACTAACTACGCGAAAACCTGACAGAAGCGTTTTTTATCAACTTCAAAATAGAAAAAGTTAAGCATAAGTCTGGTTGGACATAAATTTACTACTAAGGTGTAGAAGTATTGGTACTGCCAACAGAAAATTCTTTTATGCACACATTTAAAATTGTTCTGTATTTAAATATCTACTTTCGTATTTTGTATGTATACAGGGTTTTCATTTATATCTTGACACCCACTCACAACAACACTAAAAATAATTATCTTATCTAAGTATTATCTTTTGTGCATAACGAAAGAAACGAATGACCATTAAAAAGTTAAGAACAATTAACAAGTTACTTTTTTTAAATGGAACACCCTCTATATTTTTTTTTAAATAAAAGTTCTATTCATCCTGTTTTCAAAAATGTATAGTTTGCTGAAATTTCGTTCAGCCGTTTTGAAAATATTAAAGTTTTACTATGAAATAAAAATTTAATTGATACTTAAAATCAGCATTGACCCGGAAAACAAATAATTTATTTTAAACTTTAAAATTCTAAAAAATAACAAATTTTCAACGTAAAAATGGTACAGGTTTTATTTGCAATTAAAAATGTTTTTCCTTAACTTAAGACTGGTCGCGTTGAAAACAAAATCGGACCGGTTCCATAAAGGTAACATAATTTTATTTTCAGTTTATGGTTTATATTTTTTGGTCTTTCTTTTTTTTTTTTTTTGTAAGTTACCTCACGAAAAAAAGGTGCAGTAAATTTAAATCGGCCAATGAGGCGGACATCTAACAGTGCTTTTCTATCCAAAAACCATATGTCTCGTTAAGATACTGACTTACTCGTCGCAACATTGTGTGGGGGTGGGTTCCCAGGTAAGGTTCCTGTATTGCTGAAGGAGGATCTCTTCAAGCAGGTTTTCTCTCTCATTTTATTGGTGAATTATTGATTCAATAGCCTAATTGCCCAACAGGCCACACCCAACATGAAGAGACCTACGCCCTTAACAGCATAAATTTTGAAGGGATTTTTAAATTCTCAATAATGCTTGTTCTTTCTATTAAACATCCTTGCGGCAATAAAAATAGTTTTATTAGTAAATAAAATTTTGGTAATTTTTTTTATCCTTTTAAATATACGCCCTTGTATCTTAACAGCAAGGATTATGTGGAAATTTGAAAATGCTTAGTAATGCTTATTCTTTCTATTAAACATTCCCGGTAGTAAAAGTAGCTTCATTAGTAAATAAAATTTTGTTAATTTTTTTTTATCGTTTTAAATATACGCCCTTGTATCTTAACAGCATGTATTTTGTGGAAATTTGTACATGCTTAGTAATGCTTGTTTCTATAAAACATCCCCGCGGTAGTAAAAGTAGCTTCATTAGTAAATAAAATTTTGGTAAAAAAATTCGATCGTTTTGAATAATCCGAATCATTTCTTAACTATAACAAAGCAGCTGAGTCTTTTGAGCGCCGGTTAAATTTTAAACTGGCAGACATTTAAAGAAAAGGATGAAAATTATGTTTCCTAAAAGTATTTTAATTTTTTTTAGATCGTCAGGAATTGATCTTGGTGTTCTTGTAAAAAAATATACGGGTATTCGTAAAATAAATTTTACCTTCAAAATAAAGTAAATTATTTCAATCCTTGCTTTGAATTTATAGCCACTGTTCCCGTTTTTATTTTAATACTTTTTGTTTCTTTAAATCGACCGACGAACAATATACTTTATTGCGGTTCTCGATGGTATTCGTTGTCCGGGAAAACGTTAGTGATATTCGTAATGAACTTGCGAGACATTTTCATTGTTTGCATAAAAAATCAGTATTACTTTATATTTTTGACCTTTAGTATATAGCATATTTAAAGTATTTCTGATTTAAATAAAGTGACGCTAAAATATCAATACGTGTCAAGCTGCTCTCAAAACATGTAAAAAAAATCGTTTGTTTTCCAAGGCAATGCTGATTTTTCGTTATCGTTGTAAGTGGGTGTCAAAATATAAATTAAAACCCT
This sequence comes from Listronotus oregonensis, assembly GCA_019359885.1. Classification (NCBI taxonomy): domain Eukaryota; kingdom Metazoa; phylum Arthropoda; class Insecta; order Coleoptera; family Curculionidae; genus Listronotus; species Listronotus oregonensis. The sequence goes on from JAHBCN010001550.1 coordinate 32,402, forward strand.
GTACATTCTATTTACACCACTATTTCTTATCGGATCGTAACACCAGACGGGGTTCATTTATCCTTTTCATTTACAATCGCCAGACTTTCGCCGTCTCGACTGCCGAATGTCATAGCCCTTTGAATGAGCCCTTAACTACAATAATTTCAGGTGCCTTTTTATGAGTTTTAACTTTTTGTCACACCTGATTTCTAATAAAGGAGATTATGGGCTTAAAATTTTTTTGTAGGAGTATATTACTTTCTTTTTTATTATGTTATTGTGCACATTATTTGGACTTGCAGATTAGTTGCCTATGACTAGTGTTCTAAATGGAAATATTTTAGTATTTTTATTTAATAGAAATTAAAATATTGGAAAAAAATAAGAACGCGTTTAAAACCATTCAAAACAAAGGTTTATATATATTTCGTATACTTTTGTGCAGTACAGATTTTACACTGGAAAAAGAAATTCCGGAAAAGTACGAATATAATTACGATTATAAATACTCAAAGTCCTGAACTTTTACCGACTATTTCTTACTTTAGAAGATGAATTGCACTCCCATAAAGAAAGCACTGATGTTGAATACAATATTGAAGGTGTTGATAAAACCGATGAACAGATGTCTCTTGATCAAGTTGTTCCGCTTGCGTCTCCATTTCGTGTGCAATTACTTTTTCAGAAATTTAACTGTTTTCTTTGTATTTTTAATACTTACACTTTTATTTTGAAATGTCAAAAATCGAAATTTAATTTCCAAAAGCAAGTACTATTCGAAACAAAGCAAAAAATATCCGGCCAAATCTAGCCTCTTATGGTTTAATAACCTATGACAATTTTTCATTACGTTTTTAGTTTTTTTGAGTTTTATTGTTTTTATTCTTATATTTCCCATATTTCCATTTATTACCAATGTTTAATGATATATTTCCGGATATTTTCCATCACTACCTATGACGTTTAAAAATTAAAACCACCAAATTTTATAGCTAATAAGAGATTTTTAATACATTATACAGATTCGAGAGGTTGTTTTTATGTTTAAATGCAATTTATAGCAGGATTTGGCATTTTATTTTAATAATATCAAGGAACGGGGTAAGTGAGGAGGAGGTTGAGATTTTATGTAATACTTTAATAATGAGTTAACTTTGGCACTTATACGACTAGTAAAAACGGGGCAGGAAGGGAATAAAGAGAAATATTTACATATCACCTGTATATGTCTTTTTGATGATTTCTGGGGCTAAGGACTTTAAAAATTATATTATTATTTATAACAATAAATTTTATTTAACATAGAGAGAGCAAAAAAGTATATATTTTTTATTGCTTCAGTTAAAGAATAACCCAGCACTTGTTTTATTACTCTTCCAGAAGTAGGATTTTTTATTTTTTTACAAACTTTTAAATTTGGTTAATATTAACCTTTCGTCAAATAATATACAACTATTTTGTATTTTTTTTTACGATATATTAAATATGTTTAATCAAAGGAGGTTGGTAAAATTTGACCTTTATTCGTACCTCATATTCGTGAAAATTCAAAGTTTCAATTTGGCTATTTTTTTATATATAAATTCAAGTATCTTTATTTACATCTACAATACATTGGTAAAAATATTTAAAAAGAAAGTACTAAAAAAAAACCTTTGAATTTGCTATTTTTATTGAATTTTTCGTCATTTTACACGCCTTTTGATCTTTTACTTTAAAAAATTATATGATGCGCTTTGCGCACCAATATTGGCCCCCCAAAGTCCCAAAATTGAGTTTCCCACGAGTATCCGCCAAAATATAGAAATTAGAGAAGTTTGTTTAGACAAAAAATGAAGATCACCTAGAAATCTACAAAAATGGTCCTTACCATTTTTTTCGCAACACCAATATTTTTCGCAAAAACGGCCGTCGAAAAATCATAACATTCCACACTGGATAGATGTGGTAGTTGGCTAAAAAATGCAGATGGGCAAAACAATTTTTTATCAAAACGCAAGAAAGAGGGTAAAGAAAATTTTCTGGGATCATTGAACACTTGCTAAGGTCTGATTTTAAAAAAGAAATGTCAATAACAAACCATTTTTTCAAAAAATATCAATAAATTAATGAGATACTCCCAAAATATTGTGAAAAAGAAACTTTGACCCCTTTTTTTAATATTCTAGAAAAATCAGAATGGACCCAAACTTAAATGCAATGATAGGTAAGGGTTTTCCCATTCCGAATAACTTTCAATGATTAAAAAATGTACATTATTGCCCGAGTAATGGAACAATTCGTCCGCCCGCTTGTAAGTGAATCCATGAAGATAGCGGCATTCTAGCGTAGAGCGGCAACGGAAATGAAGGAACTTTTGGGTCCCGTTATCTCGAAAACTATTGATTTTTCGAAAAAAATTATAGAAACCATTTTTGTAGATTACAAGACGATATTTATTTTTTGTCTTAACCAAAAATCTCCAATTCGTATATTTTGGCAGATATTAGCGGAAAACCCATTTTTCGGGCCTTGAGAGGCCATTTTCAGCCCTGTCTCACCTGTTAATGTTGATAATTTTTTTCGCTCAAAAGCATCCCCAAAGACCTAAGAATTGCGCCACAAGGGAAAAATGTACAGATTTATTTACAGCTTTGTTCTTTCATTTACTGGACTAATATTACACTTAATAAGCTTATAAATAAACTAGCATTTATTCATTTTGGTGCGTTAAGCGCATCATAAAATTTTAAAATAAAGGATCAAAAAACGTGTAAAACGCAAAAATTCAATAAATATAGCAGATTTAAAGGTTTTTTTTTGGTACTTGCCATTCTGATTATTTTACCATTTCATTGTAGATGTAAATAAAGATACTTAAACTCATTATAAATATAATAAAGTGGCCCAAATTAAAACTTTGATTTTTTACGAATATGCTGGGCGAAAAAAGACGGAATTTACCCACCTCCTTTTGTCGCTATCAATAGAAAGACTTGAAAAATGAACGATGGAAAAACAAAATTTTCAAGTTTCATACAGCCCTAAAAAATAAGAATCCATTATTCTTACTTAATCTTTTAATATACTCAATGGATTTTTAGTGCCACTTAATCTTACTAAAATATTGCCTGTGTATTATAAAATATTAATAAGAAAGCATTCGTCATTTTGACATCTGCCTATTAATAAACGTGGTGAAATAGGCTTTTAGAATTTTATGGCTTACGGTTCATTTAAATCTTATAAAAAGCTTTTAAGTCATTCGTTTCTTATGAAGAGCAAATAAATAAAACAATCGTTAGCATTCTACAGAAGAAGTTAATAAGCTTAAGAAATAAATAAATAGAAAAACGGTTATAATATGTTATTTTCGCCAGTCCAAGGCATCCAAACCATTTTTAACTACAACTAGTCAATCTTAATATAAAAAAATAATAATTCGACTAATCATACAGAAAGAAAAAAATATGGTACCATAATGTATCGAAGTTAGGGAAATATTTTTCAAAAAGTTGTTGTTATATTGCTAACATTCTAAAGCAATTACAGCTAGCCTTCCTTCAGTTAACTTCTTGATTTAAGGTGGTTCATATTTTCTATCTAACAAACTAAATTTTTATTTGAATTACAACATTTAAATCTCTACATTGTTTTTACTTCTTTAAAAATGTTTTTCGATAAAGAAGGGTAATTGAATTTTGCGTAGTAATTGAATTATTTATTAGGTAGTTGAAATAATTTCTAAGTAATTCAATTAATTATAAGTAATCGAATTACCAATTACGATTACATTATCCCATTAATTGATACTCCAAATACAATTACTTTTTCCGGAAAGTAATTGAATACGATTTTTCAATTATTTTAATTCAATTACCGTCAGCTCTGGATAAACTCAAGTATTGTGTAAATAAAAAAGGTACAAATTTAAGACCCTTTAAATTTTCTTGTCCATAAAAACATTTTTAGTTATTCTTTTGTGGACGTGCAAAAAAATATTTTAATACCAAGGTATAGCATTTTTATTTGAAAATTTCAGTGTCCTTTTAAAATTTAAATATGTTTATAGTGATGTTTTTTCAAAAATGACTTTCATCGAATTTTTAAGTCCGGGCGTGGATTTTTTTCTTCCTAAGTTTTAGACAGGATTACATGTTTATACAGTACTACAAAGGTCACGCAGATGTATAGAACTTTAAAAGTGAATTCGATTATGTTAAGAAATGTAGAAATAAAAAGACATACAATTTTAAGCCCATTGTTTTATCTTTATGTTTATACAGGGTGTTGTCTCTTGCAAAATACGTTTTATTAATTTTTTTCAGTCCGTATTTAGATCTTTTTTACTCCTATATTTCAAAGAAATTTACACAACTGTATATACCTTCAAAATTTTAAATAATTAAGTTGAGTAGTAAGAAAAATACAGGTAATACAAATTTTAGCCCATGCTTTTACATTGGGTTTGCATAATTGATTTTTGAAGGTCTTCCAGACTATGAAACTTCTTATGAGATTTAAGTCATTAGGTTTTTGTCAATATGTCACATTAAATCTTTAAGTCGAATTCTGAAGAGTCCGGTGAATAGATCAGGTTTTCCTTAATCATAGTCATGAATCATTCTTGTAAACTTAAAATGCATTGAAGTAATTGCACTTTTTAAAAGACGTAATTTTTAAAAGTTTGGATAATAGTATGTTACTCACTTCAAACCTACCTACCTACCCCTAAAAACTCTAAAGAGTTCTGCCGACTTTTTTCACTATTTGGGATTTAAATTGGCTTTTAAGGTCCCCGGACTTATGCACCAGACTTTTTTTGTGGGGCTATTTAAAGTCAAAGTTTTTTGCAACTCGTCTAGAAAACATTAAAACATCTTAAAGTCCGAATTCCTGAAGAGGTCCGGTGAATAGATCAGGTTTTCCTTCATAGTGTCATGAATCATTTCTTGTCAAATCTTAAAAAGTGCTTTGAAGCTAATGGCACTTACTTATAAGACGTAATTTTTAAAAGTTTGGATAAGTAGTATGTTATAGTAAATCCCAAAGAGTTAATTATAATTAAGTGTAACAAAATGTCTTTTAATTAGGTTTTAACAATTTTACTGAGCAATTAAAATGGATAGTCTATTATGGGGAACCCTGTATAACATATGTAGACTTCCTCACGAATCACCCTGTATACTACGATAAATACGCGTGGGCTTAGTCTTCATCTGTGTCGAATGATGCATAAGTAAAAGTCGGCATTATAAAACTTGATTTAATTAAAGTGTTTTACGGAACATGTGTTTATGGTGATACTATATGTATGACGTCATCTGTGGTGTTAACTGCATGCACAGGGCTTGGTTAATAAAAATCTGTGCCGACTATACCGTATTATTACGTATTGTATTACCATTTTCATGGTCTTTTTTAACAAGCGTATTCTTAATGCCGACGCCAAGGAACAAGAAAGTTATTTTTACCCACACCACACATTGCGGCAAATATTAGCCCTAACTATAGTAGTCCAAGATGTGGATCTACAAAATAAGGTTGGTTAAACGTTGGCCCAAACGTAGGGCCCAATGTTAGAGGTAACCCGTAGAGTGTAGGTTTTTCAACGAAACATCGGTTTTTTTAATATAATTATAATTAAGACGCTATTAAAATGTCAGTGTAAATCAGACCCTTGATTTTATTTTTGGAATGGCTTGGTTCAAAATTATCCCCTTCCAAAGTGACTGCCTTTTTAGTTTTTATTTTAAACCAACTTAACTTTCCAACGGTCTCTGTTGGCTTTTAAATCAAATACATTTTTTCGACAAAAAAAAATTACACCTTTTCGCGAAAGGCAAATCTGAGAAAAGCATTTTGAGGACTTTTTCTGTCAATAACAATTGCAATTGTTATTAACAAAAAACGAAAAAAAGCCATTTCGATTTTTGAAGATAACTCGAAAACCATAAGAGGAAATTTCAAAAAGATCCTTAAAGAGGAGAAAATTTTCGATAAAAAGTCCAAACTCCCGGTGTTTTACCGAAGATGATTAATTTCCAAATTTTGACCTAGCACCCATTTTGGATAATCCATTTTAAGTTTCCAGATTTTTACCTAAGATTCTTAATCAGCATCACACTGGTTTTCGAAAATTAAGATAAAGAATTTTAAAGCATCTGCCTATTGAAATTTTTAAATAAGAAAACACACCTAACATGTGATTTTTAACAAAGTATGTTGCTTTTAAGATCCAGAGAAACAACATTTTTTTTTGTAACCATAAAGTGTGGTATCCAAAACGGGCATAAATTTGACTTGTACATATTTGGTCTTAAAAGTTTTGATTTTTCGATCTTGATAATTTTTTATTATGTTATTTTTGAGATAACCCTGAGGGACTAAATGGGTCATTTTTTATATTACTATTTAGGTCCTCGTACAAAAATGATTTTAAAATTTTAATACATTTTTATATTTTGCAAGCAGAGAAATTGATAAACGATACTTGTGAAACTTCCTGTAAAAATAACAATAAGATGTCCCACTTGTACGTTGTTTAAGGTTATCTTAAAAGTCACATTTAAAAACCTTAAAAAGATCTAGCATCACAAATTTTGGAATACAGTTCGAAAAAAATGATCCATTAAAGGTTGGTTCCATGTTGATCTCAGAAATTACATATTCAAATTTGAAAAATAATTACCAAAAACTAATTTGGCTAAGAGTTAAAGCACTTCAACTTGAGGCTAAAATTATATTTCACGGCTCAGGCTACGTGACGCTTGATTTATTATCTGGATTATGTATTATCATTCATCTCCTAATTACCATTTAAAAATATAATTACCGTATAAAAATTAAAGATGATCAGGATTCTTGATCCGATAAATAAGAATTGATTCCTTTTTTTCTTAAAATAGGAATCGTGATTCGTATTGGTGATTCGATTCCTTTATGAGGATCCGGATCCGTAAATTGATCCCTTTTTTGAAGGTTCCATCCTAGCTCGTCCGTAAACTATGGGTAATGTTTAAAAAGGTACAGTAATGGCCAATAAATCTTGTTCAATTCTTTTTCCCTTTCGTAAAATAGGCTTATGCCACTATCTCTACTAAATATAAATACCTGTTGAAAAACCTAATAAAGTAACATATGTCCATTGTCAGTGTATAAAAATATTTTTTAAAATGCCAAACGTAACTTTGGATCAAAAAGTATTAATTATTCATTATATTGAGCAGAGAGGTTGGCCAGAAAGGAATGTGGAGCAAGAGCTTAACATCCCAAAGAGTACTATTTATTTGGTTAAAAAAAAATGGCATTAAACACACTCTTTTGAGAGAAGAGCTGGAAGTGGTCGACCCAAACTAAGTCAAAAACAAGACAATATTTAGGTTAATGTTTTGAGAAACCAACCATTTAAATCGGTAGTTACAGCAAAAACGGAAAGCAATTTTCCACCATCGGTTAGAACGATACGGCGAAGAATAAGGCAAATATCTTAATTGCGCTGCCACCCGGCAGCCTTCAAACTGTTTTCAACAAATGTAAATAAAGAACAACGCAATGGATTTGCTGTACAGTTTTACTTGGAACCTCCGATTTTTTGGAAAAATATAATATTCACCGATAGAAGTGTTTCAGTCGTGCTACAATGGGATACTTAAGGTATACAGGCCTCAAGGAACACAATTTGATGAAAAATATATCCAAAAGGACAGACGTAGTGGGCGATTTTCAGTTAATGTTTGGGAATGGCAAGAACTTGGTGTATGTTATTGTATCGAAGGAAGGTTCAATGCGGAGGTATATATAGATCTACTACAGAATATCATGCTTCCTTCTGTACTGGATCGATTTCGGGACAAAAATATTATCTTTCAGCAAGATAAGTGTCCCGTTCATACGGCCCAGCAAGTCGATGAATGTATGGAAGAGCAGCGTATCAGGGTTTTACCGTGGCCCGCACATAGTCCGGATTTAAATGTTATGGAAAATGTTTGGGGCCTATTAGTTAAAAAAATAAATAGGAAAAATAAGTTTAGGCCGCAAAATGTAAACGAACTTAAGGATAATGCCTCTGTCTTAGAAAAAAACGAGGCCGCAATAAAATATGAAACTTGTTTGAAAGGATATTTCAGTTTGTTTAAATTAATTAAATTGTTAATTAATTTATTGATTTGTTAGTTTTTATAAAATATATTTTTTTTAATCCTTTTGTTTTATTTATAGTAATCATAAGTAAAACAAGGTAAAAAGAGCGATTTACAAAAATTGGCAGAAAAGTCAAAATTTGACAAATTTTTTGTCCAATATTTAATGGCCGTCACTGAACATTGTGCACCCACGGTACCTAATAGTAAGCCATGTAGGGCCTTCCTGGATACGTAACAAGTACAAATTATTTAACATCTTGCTTTACTGGTACTTTTTTTTACTTGTACGTATAAAATACGCAAACAACTTCCATGTTAATAGCATAATGGATTTATTTTGTCCTACAAAATCGTCTATTTTTATCAATAGAGTGTTGTACGAGAATAAAATGTCAATAAACATGACCTTCATGTTTCTAATGTAATGTTTATGTATCCGTTATGCCATGTGCATGTTAATACTGCATCACTGTGATGTCTGTTTAAAAAAACGTCATAAATTTTATTGATGAGTTAAAATAGAAGTTTATAGTGTCATAACCAACTTTATGTTTAGGATTTTTACTGATTATAGTTCTTAAGATAGGTGCAGTGTTTATTTTAACTACTGTTTTTATTTTGTCGCCTTTGAGGCCGCCGAAAAGAAACAACTTTTTTACTATAAAAAGTTCTTTTGATGTCCAGGAATAAAAGAATAAAATGTTTACTTTATAATTTTTTTCAAGGCATGTTTTGGCTAATTCTGGGACCTTAGCTGTCTTTAAAGTATTTTTAATAAGAAGTGGATTAGTTTTGTTTTCGATGTAAATCAGTACGGGTTGAATTAATTTTAGCTTGTTGTTATTGGTTTTTTGGATGTTAAAACTTTACGTATGTAATAGTTTTTTTGTGTTGTCTAGTTGAATTTAATTTTCTGTAGTGGAAATCCTCTTAAATTCGATATCTTAATCGCAGCGTTATGGATAAGTTTGTCATCAAATTAAAGAAAAATATTCCGACAGAAGATAAAAATGCATCATGTTCAAGCAATTTGACGTCTGTAAGTAGTGAAAGTGCATCATCACGGCCTCCTTCGTTACCACTGAAGTCTAAACAAGTGCAGTATCCGTCAGATTTAGCCTCTCAAGATCTGGATATTGTTCAGGTGATCTTACCACTATACCCCAAAGATAAAAATGGTAGAAGCTTTAGAAAAGAATGGTTTCAAAAATATGTGTGGCTAGAATATTCAAGTGTTACCGATTCTGCATACTGCTACGCATGTAGACAATTTCTACCGATTGATCTAAAAGAAAACATGTTTGGTACTTGTGGTTTTCGTAACTGGAAGCATGCACTCGATAGTTCAAAAGGATTTCCCAAACACAATGCTTCTAAAACTCACATTGAAGCTATGTCAAAATGGGCAGAGAAGCAACGTCGACAAACTTTGGGAAAATCTGTTTCCACGCTTGTAAATGAAGAAGTTTTTGAATGCAATCGGTACTATATCACTTGTATTGCCGAGATTATCCAACTTCTGGCTGTGAATGAGCTACCAATGAGAGGTACCTATGATATCGACGAACATGAAGAAAAAAGCTTATTTATGAACATTTTTAAATTTACTCTGAAAAAGATCAGAAACTTGCTAAATGTCATAAACAAATGCCCAAAAATGCTACATATTTATCACCAGACATTCAAAATGATGTTGTAGAAGTCATGGCTGAATGCGTTCGTGAGAACATCGTTGCTGATATTAATAATGCAGACGTTCCCTGGTTTACTCTACTTGAAGATGGGAAAAAAGATAAAAATAATAGGGAAAATGTAGCCATTGGTATTCGTTATGTAAAAGAGGGTAAAGTTTTAGAATCAATTATCTGCATAAAAACCACAGCAGATTTAGATGCTGAGTCTTTTTCTAACTTAACATTAAACACTCTCCAAGAATACGGAATAAACAGCAATCGGATGCTTAGCCAGTGCTTTGATGGAGCGTCAGTAATGAGTGGAAAGAATGGAGGCGTCCAAGCAAAATTCAAAGAAAACTAAACCGATTAATTCCATATGTGCATTGTGCTAATCATAGGCTTCACTTGGTTTTAATTAAATCAATTGATATTCCAATAATCAAACAATTTTTTGATCAGTGCACTATGTTATACCACTTCCTTAAACAGAGTGCCATAGCTAAGTTATACGAAGGACATACTCTAAGCAGACTTCTTGAGCAACGCTGGTCAGGCCATTTACATGTGACTGACGTCATATATAAAAATTATAATGAAATTATTATTTTGTTAAATAAAGCTGTGGTCGATAAAAATTTTCCAGGGGACAAAGTTGCCGAGGCTGTTGGTTTAAAAAATGTCGTTTCAATGGACCACTTTAAATTCAGTTTAGTTTTCATGAATAAACTATTACATACTTTGGAACCAGCCGATAAATTATTACAAGCACGTGAAACAGACCTTCGACAATCCGCAGAGATAATAGAATCCCTTATTGGATCAATTCAAGAATTTAGAAATGTCTCAGTGTATGACGAAATATGTGATATTTGTTCAAGTGGTGACTTTAATACAGGAGAAAACACTAAATCTGAAGCTGTAGAATCCAAGCGACGCAGAAAAATTAATCCTGTACTAAAAGGTTTTATTATTATGGAAACTACTGGTACTTCTAAAAGTTCCCACGATTTGAAATCTATATTTTTTGAAGTGCTGGATGTCATGTTATTGGAACTAAAACGAAGGTTCAGTGAAAATAATGAACTAATAAACGCGCTTCAAGCCGCCGAAAATTTAGATTATGAAGGGATAGGTTACCTCTTCACTGGGAATATCTCTTCCTAGCAAAGAAGAACTCAATGTTGCGAAACAATATTTGAAAAAAAGGAAAATCCTAACGTGTTTTCAGAAATGTTCAGTCAAAAACTAGCTTTTGAAAATACATATAATATGTTAGCTGCAGCTAGAACATTTGCTTGTAGTACAGCTGTTTGCGAGTCAAATTTTTCTTTTCTTACAAGGATTAATCGAACTCAACGACTGTCAATGACACACCAAAGGTTGTCAAATCTCGTATTTTTGGCATTTGAAAAAGAGGGAACAAATTCATTAAATATGATGCAATTTTTACGAAAGTTTAATGAAAAGAAAATAGAAAAATCAAACTTTTTTTAAAAAAAATTATTATCACCTATAATGTTTTACCAGACAGTTTAGTTTTCCTTTTTTTTCATGATACAATCTTTCCGAGTTGTTTTATGTTGTTGTTGGAAATTATGTTTTGTTTTTTTATATGTATCATTATAAATTTATTTTTAAATATTTATTTGGACTGAAGACGGAATAACTATAATATTTTTTTTATTTTATTCAAAACTTATTTGCGTAGATTTGTTTATTATACCTAAATATGTATATACCTATTTAAACAATATGTAACTATTAAATAAAATAAATCTCAGTAAATATTATATAACTATTAAAAAAAAATGTTCGCCCCCCCTTGAAAATATCTGTGCCCCCTCTGAAGTCTAACTCTGGCTACGGGCCTGCTTTGAGGGTATTTCTTTATCGCTGTAAATTATCTTACGCGATATAAAAACATTTTTACATGTTATTTATTATACAATAATTTACAGAACAGATAAAATTAAAAAAGAAAGCAAAATGTTAGGAGTATTTTACAAAGTTTAAATATCAAGATAGTTATAATGGTAAAATTTGTATATTGTTTACAGTTTTTTTGTTCGCTAAAGGTAATTTATCATTTAATTAATTTTTTTTTTGGCGGCCACAAATTAAGCTTGAAAATTAAAAAAATAACTACAAAACATTTTTAAAAATTTACATATTGCTAATAAATAATACAGTAAAAGATCTTTATTCGCGGGGTATATGTTCCGTAAATATGCCGTGAATACAAAAACCGTGACAAGGTGACAAAATAAAAAAAAACAAGTACAGGGTGATCTGTTAAGAGTAGCGAGCGGCCATATCTCATAAGATATTGGTCGTATAGACTTGAGAAAAAAAAAATCATAATAAATATCGCCAAGAGAAATTGCTGGAAATTATTTTCGAGTTTGTCAAATGTCCGCTAGAGGGCGTTACAACCAACACCAAGTAAAAAAATGGGATTTTTATAGAATTTTGTCTATAGAAAGTATATCAATTATATCATTTTCATATTTACTGACCATTTTCCTACATTTTCTGTCTAAAACGTTTTGTTCTATCCATCAAAATAAAGCGGTGGGGAAAGTTCAATTGTTTTTTTAAACAAACCAAGATTTCTCCCGTTTCTTTTGACCGATTTTAGCAAACTTAGACTCATATGAAACAGCATAATTTGCACTACAAAACGCTTATTTGGTTTTGAATTGTTGACTTTTGCTGTCGCCGCTAGATGGCGTTAACTAAAATGATAGCAAATTTTTGAGTTTAAAAAAAACAAATGTAATGGTATATTAATTTTTATATATTTTAAAAGAGGATAAATTTCTCTATAATTTAATGAAAAGAATTTATTATTTACCTTTTTTTGAACCGTTGATATTGACCAAAATATAATTTTATTACATTAAAAAATGGCACGCCACTGTTTTTTATCAAAATAAAAATCAGTTTTGCAATCGCTTATTAGTTGCTAACAAAAAAAACCTTCTGACTTTTTTCGTTAGACAAACGGTTTTGGATTAAAAAAATAAAATAGGTTTACATACTGTTACCTTATAATTATCATTGTAAACAGTATGTAAACCTATTTTATTTTTTCAATCCAAAACCGTTTGTCTAACGAAAAAAAGTCAGGAGGTTCTTTTTGTTAGCAACTAATAGGCGATTAAAAAACTGATTTTTATTTTGATAAAAAACAGTGGCGTGCCATTTTTTAATGTAACAAAATTATATTTTGGTCAATATCAACGGTTCAAAAAAAGGTAAATAATAAATTCTTTTATCCTCTTTTAAAATATATAAAAATTAATATACCATTACATTTGTTTTTAAAAAAAAAATTACTACCATTTCGGTTAACGCCATCTAGCGGCGACAACAAAAGTCAAAAATTCAAAACCAAATAAGCGTTTTGTAGTGCAAATTACGCTCTTTTATATGAGCCTAAGTTTGCTAAAATCGGTCAAAAGAAACGGGAGAAATCTTGGTTTGTTTAAAAAAACAATTGAACTTCCCCCACCGCTTTATTTTGATAGATAGAACAAAACGTTTTAGACAAAAAATGTAGGGAAATGTTTAGTAAAAATGAAAATGATATTATCGATATACTTTCATTAGACAAATTTCATTAAAAATCCCATTTTTCTACTTGGTATTGGTTGTTACGCCCTCTAGCGGACGTTTGACAAACTCGAAAATAATTTCCAGCAATTTCTCTTGGCGATTTTTATTATGATTTTTTTTTCTCAAATCTATACGACTAATATCTTATGAGATATGGCCGCTCGCTACCCTTAACTGATCACCCTGTACATAAAAAAATGTATTTAATTGAAATTTTTGACCATACTGATTAATTATTATCTTCAGGCTTAGGCAATGGTTTAAAGAATTTTGTAATTTTTTTTTTGCTTTGCAGTTTTTAAAAGAAATCACAAAGATCATTTGCCATTCTTAACCCTTCACTAAGATTTTTCAAATTAAATGTCACATTTCCCGCGCATGTTGAAGACTCTTCTTCAAAGGGCTGTGAATTTAACATTTCCTCCAAGTCAAATCTTTATCTTGCGATTCAAGCAACTTCTGAATGTCACTTAATTCTATCGGTTCGAACCCACCTCGTCCTATTTCATTCGAAAGTCCATTTGACGACGCGTTTACAAAGCATATTCGGATGGATACCTTCACATTGGAATCCTTTTTATCAATGTGTCTTTACCGATGTACTGATTAGATCCGCGAATAAAGAAATCTTTAGACGGGAATAGAGAAATTGGGTCGCATTTTTTAAATCCGCGAATAGTGAAAACGCGAATGAAGGAAGAGCGAATAAGAAGCTTTTACTGTACGAAAAAATCAAAGACCTATTAGATACTAGACCCGGTGTTCGATTCATAGGTTACTTACCCCCACCAGCACTACAGCTCGACCATTACGAAAAAGGAGCATAAAATATGAATACAGAAGTGTGTTAAGCCCCTGCGTACGCATGCTACAACTTACGACAAGTACAGCCATCTGACGGTAAGAGATCGAATATTAAAATACATATATATAATATAATATATATATATATATATATATATATATATATATATATATATATATATATATATATATATATATATATATATATATATATATATATATATATATATATATATATATATATATATATATATATATATATATATATATATATATATATATTATATACCCATCCCATAATCTTTTCTTACATGAAATTGGATCATTAATATTTAAAACTTAGAATTTGTTTCTTAAAAGGGCAAATAATAGAAACTTAATAACAAATAAGAATTTTAAAAGATATAATCATACGAAAATACTTTTTTTATTCTAAAAAACAAGGTGCATATACTAAGTATGAAGTTGGTTAAAAAAATATGTAAAAAGAGAGTTGTCCCAAAACAATCCTTAAGTTATAAACTTAAAATATATTTTTTTGCAGTTCTTAGCAAAAACCTTCTTTTAAAACATTGGTTAAAATAGATAGTTCCAGAAGAGACCAAAAAGAAAATAATTTACATCTAATACGGTAAATTTTAAAAACACTTAATATAAATTAGCAAAAATATGTTATACATCTTTATCCACTATGCAATGAACCTCTACGAGTTTAATATTTAATAAGTCACAATAGACATAAATCTTAATCATGGTTAAAATAAATTATTACTTTTTAATTTAAAGCAGTTTAAAGCAAAAAAAAATCAAGTTTTGTTCTAAAAGTAACACATTTTTTGAATCCTGCTATAGGTTTTGAATTAGGTATAGTTAAATTCCGGACAGTTAAGCAACGAAATTTAATAAGCCATGAAATTAACTACAGAAAGAGGTAGATAATAAAGGAGCAACACACAAATATAACAGGTGAAGTTTTCCTACAATTTTTTTGTGTACGAAGTTCAATATAAGAATATACGGCACTTTATGACTAATACGGAGTAATAAGAGTTTAAAAACTTAAAACCAGTGTGCACACACTGGGCAGATTTTCGTGTTCGGGGTCAACGGTTGTAGATAGAAACCACCAGCCAGTAATTCAATCTGCCCCACCGCGCTCACGAGCAAGATCCCTTTCAATATTTGTATTCTAGTGACAAAAAATATAAAAGAATAAATCTGTATAATAAAGATAAACCAAAAAGGCTATCAAATCCAAGATAATATTAATAAAATAACTGTTAAAATAAACATTTCCGTCTTATCAAATCTCAGTAAATAAGTCTATAAGTTAATCTTCGCAGGCTAAAAGACTGGTTCTTGTCAACTATTTACTTAAAAAGTTATGGAAATAAAACTGCGGTAATGCAGCCCCATGCCACAATGCACGAGCTTGTTTGAAGATAAAATTGTCAGGTAAGTAAACTGTAAATATGGGCGTGCTGTGGTATAAGTAAAGTACAACTGGAACTATTTTATCTTTTCAACGCGTTGTGTCGTACCATTTAAATATCTTGTAAAATTTTAAGATTACAAGACTTGTTTATCTCCGTCTGCAGATGTTTAAAAGTATTAATTTCCTTGTTTATACCTGGCGATTAAGAAATTATTTTCAAGCAGTTGATTTAATGGATTAATGGTTTTCTAGAAACACAAAAGAATTTTTTTTCGAATTATACGACATATATACAGTGTCACCCATTATGCCCGCATCAAATGGGATAATTTTTCCGTAATTAATTTGGGTAAATTTGCTTTTTGCTAAAAGTTTTTGCTTCAAAAATCATGCCAAATAATGTATATAATGATGATCACGTGACTTTTTTAGCTGTCAAAATTGCCTTTTTTTAAATAGCAAAATGAAACATTATCTTTCAAAATTTCAAAAAATGGTATAGAAAAAAGTTGCATATTTTTAAATTTTACACCCACGTACCCATTTTTAGCTCTCTAGTACAATTTTCATTTTTTACCAACTTTTTGTAGTTTTCTACTATATGGATTATCCGAATTTATTTAAAACCCTCTAAAAATATTTTTTCATATTAAAGTTACCTTTTAAATGTAATCCTGATTCCCAATAATGCTGGTACAAATAATTTTGTACAAAAATAGAAAATACCCCAATGAAATAGCGTCAAACTTGAAGCAAATGTGGTATAATTTTCATAAAAACTCACAAAACACACTTAATTTCCGTTTAATATTAAATATTCACAATTAAAAATCGGACATTGTTATGAAATTATTGTTAATTTAAATACTGGTTATTAAAATGCTTTTTCAAAACTCTAAGTGCAATGTTAAAAACATAAATCATTGCATTAACGATTGATCGTAACGCAACATAGGATAAGAGTGTCATGAAAACAAATGAACAAATTTAATGAAGCAAAATATCTGTCACGTCAAGAAAGCAGTTGTCAAGAATTTTTTTATTTGTGTAATTTTATAATATTTTGCCAAATTTTTTTTTAACATTTTAAGAAATTCATATTAACATATTGGCCATACACGCCACGGTCTACAGTAGACGGCGGTCTGTGGAGGTCAACCGGAGGTCTTAGCGTATATGGAACGATTTGATGGCCGGGGAGGTTTTCAGTTCATTTCGCTATGACATCGATTGAAGACGACCCTGCACTGGCATGATAGTAGAGAAGCGTCAATCGTGAATGATTTGATCACAGTGACCGAATCGATTATGAATATTGAACGATCGAATCCCTATGTTCGCAGTGATCGAATCACTACCCGACTGAAAGACGGAATGTAACATAGTGAATGAAGTTGTGTTGTCTGGCTGGCGACTGGCTTGGTTTCGTCCGCTCCGCTTGCAATCATTCTTTCATGACAATCAATAACCAGTCCAGTGTGCCATGTGTCACCATTTTAAAATATCGAGCGATCGACCATCGCTGGGACGTTTGGTTTTGTACGCTTATAAAAATGATTGATTGAATGAACGATTGAAAAGATTGGATCATTTGAGAAATCGGTCAATGATTAATTCGATCGCCAGTGAATGATCGAGTTACCCATCTCTAATTGATAGGCCTTACATTAATGTTAAAAACTGGGCAGGTGACCGGAGAACATGCACACACGCACATGTTACAGTGTCACTGTAAAGAATTGACGTTAATCTTGCATAAAGCCGGTCATACATGCACACGATAAACCAGAATGACTGTTTAAACTCTGCGAAATCTAAGATGATAATAATAATAAAACAATCATATATCAGTAAATACTCGTAAGCCTCAAAGGTCCACCTGTGCAGGTGTGCCCGCGGAGATAGACCCAAGCGTGTATTGAAAAGACTGTATTTTTTTTAAATTGCCCAGGGCACCGGGGCAAGATCGAAAATCAATTCATTTCAGTGACACCGTATGGTGAACCTCTGCGTGTGTGCGGCCTGTGTAGGTTTTTAAGATTAATGTAAAGCCTATTAAAGGCAATGCGAAGTCGTCTTCAGTCGATGCTATAGCGGAACGAACCGAAAACCTCTTCAACTTACCAGTTCGTCCCATACACGCTACGACATGGGGTTGACACGCGCAGGCACACCTGCACAGGTCGATCTTTCCGGTAGACCGTACTGTATGGCCGTCATTAGAGAAACTTTAACAGGTATAGTATTTTTCAAGGTATAAGAAAATTACTAAAAGTCTCGACTGCTTCTGAATGCAGTAAAAACCCTCGAAATCAGCATTTTATGGTACTATTAGGGTATGTTGACCTAATTATCCCACCCGACCGTACAGGATCGTATTTCTACCTGACCGGAATCTCATATAAGCATTTATGATGTCTTATTTGCGAATGTCTTAGTGCGGCCCTGAATTGTTCTCACCTCTGTTGGCATGGCCATAAAGGACCAATTTCAGGATTTTCATTGCAGTCAGAGATAATCGATATGACTAGTAATTTTCTTATATCTTGAAAATACTAAACCATAATATGTTTGTAAAGAACGCCTTTAGCAGGTAAATTATTTTTGGATGTATTTATACCACCTGACATTGACCAATAACAATAGTTTTTTTTTAAATAACAAATTTGTCAAAGAAAATTACAATAAAGATGTGTATAATATGTGAAGATGTATAAATATTATAAATGGATTAAAAGAAATAAGAAAATTTACTTTATACTATAAAAAAGAATCAGTATATAGGGATCTCAAAGCGTGAAGATCTCCAAATATCTAAAAATATCATTTTCATTGTTTTAAATTATGTAATTATTGTAATAATAACTTTCCTTTAACCGCAAGTAATTTTAGTAAAACGAGAAGCTAAAAGTCCTTTATACTCGTATTACATAAAAGAATAAGACACACTGTTGAATAAAGTAAACTTATATTTATTCTGGTACAACTTCAAGTTTTCTTAACTGTCGGCATTATTATTATTAAAGCAAGTTTTTTTTATCAAGCGTCAAGTTTTTTACACCCACCCAAATATGGCTTAGCGCATATAATGACTTCTTGTAACAAGTATTAAATAAATATTTGCCATGGGACTTTTATATTTAAAATATACACACCTTAAGAATCAACACTTATACTCGTTTTCCATCTTACACCAAGGTACGATAAAATTATAGTTTTACTTTTATTTATACAGGGGTTTTCACCGAAATTTCGCAACGCCGATTGCTTAAAAAGTAAGAGTGAAACAGTTCTGAAAATGTAGTTGGTAAATTGGATTAAACTAACGAATTCTTGGATAGAAATAAAGTAAACAAACCTTGTATGGCATTAATATATTCAAAGGGGCAAAGCTGGAGAGTTCTTGTAAACACACTGCACCGGCAACGTTGATTAAACACACTGAAGTAACACCATTCGCAAATAATAACTTTTTAAATGTTTATGGCATTGCACAATAATTAACATTTGTATAAATCGATAATTCTTTATTGTTAAAAATTATTATTAAAGCCAGAAAACTATTTTTGTTTATTATCTGAAGTGACAGACGATTGCTGTTGATCGAGTCAGTTTACAAAACAAGTAATTAAATAATATAACCTAATAGAAAAAGATAAAATGACATCAAATTGCCTACAATACCTGATTTAATATATTTTTTCATCAAACGAATACAGGAGCTGTCCAAATCAACCTTGTTGCCGGTGCAATCGGATCTTGGAACTGTCATATCAATAAATGTTTATATTTAAATAGATGTTGCCCTTTTTTATACATTTATATTTTATTACATTTTCAAGATAATTTCCTGATTTTGATTTTTGAGATCTGGCAATTTGTTTACCTTTTTCCAAAACAAAAACAAACAGATCACTATACCAATCACCCTGCCTACAAACTGGCGTTGCGTTAATTGTAGTCCTTGAGTTCGTTGGATTAAATTGCCTTATTTCTGGTTAGTAAATCGATGCCCTTTAAAAGCTGGGCGTTCCAACGCCAAAAAGATATTGATAGATTACAGGTACTTTAAAGTATCGAAAGCAAAAAATACTTTTAAGTCTAAGATTTTTGCTGTATTTACGAGATCGATGAAGCCATTAGTTTTGAAAAAATACGGGGTCATTTATTTTATTTAAATTTTTTTGCGATTCTTTATGATAATGTTTTATAAAGTTATTCCTTCATTTGAGTCCTAGAAACCGTTGCTAGGTTAATTTTTTATCACCAAACTGTGTTTTTGGAATTAACTTTTATTATCGTGTATTATGAAAACTGTACCAATAAATGCAAATTCGTATACTAATTTGACAAATGTTTAAATTTGTTTCAATCAAAATCAGCTAAATTTCTCGTAAACTACCTTCGCACCTACGTTAGGTTATCCAAAAAAATTTCATGGGGTCAAATCCGCAGACCGTGGTGGTCGTTGCCTGGATCGAATGGATAATAAGTACGTAATTTCGAACAATTGCTGCATTATGGGATATTTATCTGATTGGAACCATAAAATACGTCTGGTTTCAATGGATAACTCTATCAAAAGCTTTGGATTGGAGAAACAGTTTAAAGAAGTTGTAAATAACGTCGCCCATCCAAAATTTTTTAATCAAGGATATTTTTGGATTAAAAACGAACATTTTCACGGATTCAATAATGAGACATAGGCAAGGAAGTTGTAATAAGTCAAATAATTAGTTTATCCTCTAAAATAAAAGGTATTCTCCAATAAAATCGTTTAATTTGGCTGTGACCAGGTTTAAGAAGGAGGACTTTTAATTAAGTCTGTGCAATTTTAAGATTAGGTTCGAGTAGGGTGTTATAACTAAAAAACTAGAAGTTTCCGACAAAATCTGACTTCAGATTCGTAATCAGCGCCTCAAAGACTCCTTATGCTAAATTTAATAAAATCGGCCGTCGTCCCGATAAGTAAAAAATTATCCAAAATATTGTTACGGACTTTAGTTAGTGTTTAGTTATTAGAAATGTAGGTAATTGTCTCGAAAGTTGCCTCCTCTCCGATTTTGACCAAATTTGGTATACAGGGGTTTTTGGGGCGCTAATTACGAATCTGAAAAAATATTTTTTCGGCAACGTTTCGTTTCGAGATAATCATCATCAAAGTTGAAAATCAAACTAACCTTATTTACACTATTCCTCCTTCTTTTTGCAGAGAATTATTGATTTTTACACTAAATTGGCACACAATATTTCACAAACACCTTTTGAAAACTTGTTTTTATATTTATTTTACACATTTTTTCGATTTTATTGCAAACATCCACTTTCACACGCCCCAACGTGGCCGCAACCATGTATACACTAGTTATTTTGTAAGCAAATATGGCTGCTGCCTTTGAACTTGAAAGTTCGAAATTTAATGGAAAAAAAGTGTAAAATAAATAAAAATAAAAAGGTGTTTATAAAATATTGTGTGCCACTTTAGTGTAAAAATCAAGAATTGTGTACAAAAAGAAGGGGGAATATAGTGAAAATGAGGTTAGTTTGATTTTTAACTTTGATGATGAATGTTTCGAAAACGAAAAGTTGCCGAAAAAATATTTTTTCAGATTCGTAATCAGCGCCCAAAAACCACCGTATACCAAATTTGGTCAAAATCGGAGAGGAGGCAACTATCGAGACAATTACCGAAATGTAAAAGGTTAGAATTATTTTTTTAGGTTAATAATTTATTTAAAATAGGTTACCTTAGTTTTTCCCTTTTTCGACGGTCATTGGGGATTATCCTGAGGGCGCTGAAGACATATATTTTACACTTTTCTTACATCCTGTAGTAAAATAATTCTTCCAGCTAGTTCTAGACTTTTCCAGACTTTTCCACTTTACTATAAAAAACGCGGGGGAAGTCCGCCGGACAGTTAAAGGTTAAAGAGTTGTCATAACTACCTTACGTTGAGTTTTTGTTACCATAGAAACGTTTGTAAACCTGTTTTGCAATAAAAAGTGTAAAACCAGAATCCGTGTTTTTATACGGGGTGTCACGGAACAATATTATACTGCTCACTTAAGAAACGTTGTCCTTTTTTGTGATTTTAAATATTTCTAATTCGTAAAAAATATTAAAACTCTTTTTCTTACATACTTAAGTTACAAAAAGTTAATCATTTTTGTGACAATATGGTCGTACTGACATAAAATAACGTTAAGTTTCGATAGGTACCAGATTTAAGATAATTTTGTGACAAGTGGGGCCCCTCTTATAACGCGAATGTCATCATAAAATTCTCTATTACCATTACATCTTTAAGAACCATTATTAGTTTTATTTCCGGTTTTCCTCTTAGTATTAAAAAAATATATATATATGGTAGATATTTTCCGTTACGCTCTTCTAAACATTTTTTATAACAAATAGTTTTGGCACAGTGCCTTAACAGCAAGTCTATAAATGGACCTAAAGGTCAACGCTGAAAGATAACCTCACCTTTCTGACCTTTACAAGTGACCGTTTTATGTAGAGTCAGGAAAGATCAATCAAACCTATAAAAATAAATCTGACACCCTTGATATTTTATATCCGGAGTAAAAAGGGATTTTAAAAAGTGATATTAGGTTTCATATTTTACAATCGATTGCTTTTTTATCGAAAACTTTTTATTTTAAGGTCGTCCGCTCGCAAAACGGCTTTTCTTACGAATTATTTAAAATTAAAATATAGGTTTAATAAAAGTATCTTTAAATTGAATATGTTTTTTTTATTCTAAAAAACAAATCTACGTAAAAAAACATCTGGTTTGTATGCAAAAAAGATTAAATTGCTCTACCGATTACGAAAGAATGAACAAAAATACTATATAAATATAGTTTAATTAAATTGAAAAATATATCACATATTTTAACTGGACTAAGACGGGTTTGTGACTTATAAGGCCAAATAAAATTAAATTTAAAATGTCAAAAATATTTTTAAACAATTAAAAATTCTATTTAAATGACGATTGTCCTTTAACTATTTTCAGCGTAAGTGCACAGATGTTGAAATGTACCTAAGTGTGACAACGCAAGATTTATAGCCAATATAAATTGCGTAATTAAATTATTATATCAAGTTTATTAAAATAGAAATAGTACTTGATATTCCTTTTTAACTTTATAGAATCCACCTAGACCACTGATTATCTGTACTTTCTAATAACTTTATAATTATATTTTGCTCTAAAAAACTAAGAAGCCTAATTATATTATTTCAAAGTTTTTTTTTTAATTTTACAACTAATTTAAATGTATTGAGCTTTCTGGTTCTAAATTATTTTCAAGTTCTCTTATCCGAAGTTGTCCAAATATTGTTTTCCACTGTAAATAAATCTACTGCCATAGGTCCCGTACCTACCACAAAAGCAAATAACAAACCTTGACAAGATCACTCTTGCCTCAGGTAAGACTACCACAAAATCATTTAAAAAAAGACAAAATTATGTATTTCAAAAGATAGGTCAAAATGTACGAAATAAGATAGTTACTGAGCATATTAATATTTCTGGGTACTAAAACTAAAATTTTGCTGCTTTTTTTAAGGGTCAGTTTCCAAGAAAATAAGTATTTTTTTGGTGACAGTTATCAATATAAGTAATTTTTAGTTTCTATATATCCTATGGAGGAGTGTATCTAAGGACGCAAAAGCATTTAACCACTTTCACTTTCTTTCTTGGAACTCTAATATTTGTTACAATAATTCCTTTTCGCATAAATCTGTATTGAATTGCAATATAAATAAATGACATTTTACGTATGTAATGTCGAAGTCTTTTAGTAAAATCCGTCTTTTCATGAAGATCCTAGTAACTTCATGAAACATCGGCATATGGTGTAAAATAATCAAGCTACGCAATCTGTCAAGGCTTATCATGAAGAGCCGGTGCTTTTTTGTCATATAGTATATACCACGATCTGTCTAATTTTAAAGTTATGCTTTTGTTTTTAATCACTGATAAATATAGCAATAAATAGAACTAACCAGAACTAGAGATGTGAGAATATTTCAAAGCGAAGAATGCGAATTTTCGCGAAAATTCGCTATGTTCGACCGAATATTCGCATTTAAATTACTGCAGCTATCTCCATCTTACTGCTGATTTTGTAACTGATATTATTATTATTATTATTATTATATTAGCGCCATCTGTCTTTGACATCTTTCAATTGGAAGTGGGGTGACTGGGTTGTAGAAGAATCCAATAATTGTTTAATTTTGGTTTTAAACAAATTTTGGCAAAGTACGATCTCTCCCTGGCGATGCCATTGATATTTTTAAGCACAAAATACAAAAGAAACACACTCGTGAAATCGTGCTGCTCTTTGTAAGTTAGGCTGTGACACCGGTATGTTGTGGTTACCTAGCAAAAATTTATTATTTGTTTCCGAGCATGGAGCCTAAAGATAAGGAGCAACATCTCCGGGTTACAAAAATGGCCTTCAAATTGCAGTAAATTAAGATGGCGCTGGTGTTCAAGGGGACGGTTTTTAAACTTCACTTTATTAAATAGTTATTAAAATGTTAATGAGTTTAGTAGTACGGTATTGATTTTGGTAATTGTCTCCTTTCCGATTTTGACCAAATTTGGTGTACTGCGTTTTTTTGGGGCGCTAATTACGAATCTCAAAAATATTTTTCGGCAACGTTTCGTTTTCGAGATATTCATCATCAAAGTTGAAAATCAAACTAACCTTATTTTCACTATTCCTCCTTCGTTTGCACAGAATTTTTGATTTTTACACTACATTAGCACACAATATTTTACAAACACCTTTTAAAAAATTGTTTTTATATTTATTTTACACCTTTTTTTATTTAATTACAAACATCCACTTTCACACGCCCCAACGTGGCCGCAACCATGTATATACTAGTTATTTTATAAGCACATATGGCTGCTGCCTTTGAACTTAAAAGTTTGCAATTTAATGGAAAAAAAGTGTAAAATAAATAAGAATACAAGGTTTTAAAAGGTGTTTATAAAATATTTTGTGCCACTTTAGTGTAAAAATCAAGGACTTTGTACCAAAAGAAGGAAGAATATTTAGTGACAATGAGGTTAGTTTGATTTTCAACTTTGATGATGAATATCTCGAAAACGAAACGTTACGGAAAAATATTTTTCAGATTCGTAATCAGCGCTCCAAAAAACCCTCGTGTACAAAATTTGGTCAAAATCGGAGAGGACGCAACTTTCAAGACAATTACCTTTATTTTTACTTGTACACAAGACTAGTTTTGTTTTGTCTGTTTTTTAAGTACATATTGGTACGTTGTCTTGTCTGTAGAGTCTGTTAGCAAAAATTAAAACAAAAAATACATGAATTATTTTTGGTTTCCCGTTGGGTATTCATCGAAAATAATTAGCGTGGGTGTCCTTTTATGTTTGTATCCAATTTCGGTAGTTCGCCAATGTTCGCGAATATTCGCGAACATTGGCGAATATTCGCGAACGATCTTAAATTTCCGAAATTTAACATATAGCTGATTAGTCGCTTTTTGTCGTTTTCGTATTGTTTATTTATGGCTAGTTGGGATTATGATTTGTTAACTTGATACTCAAGTTACAAAATTTTTTGAAAATTCGTTTTATTACTAATTGTAAGTTTTTAAAATACTAATTTTTCTTAATTTTTTTCGCGTTTTTTGATTTTAGGCAACCAACCAGACAAATGTCAATGTTAATCTTCAAATAACATGGTTATAGGTATTATTTAGCAAAAAGTTCCAAATCAAAAAATATTTTTTATATTAGTACTGACTTATACTAAAATCATCATGTATTAATCGAAGATCAAACATCATTGAGAGCTATTAAAGGTTTGTTTATAATATCGCTTTTATCTTAAAACCACTGTATATATCGTAGTCTTTTAGTGAGGAAGCTGGTTAGTTTCAGTTAGTTTTGGTTAGATATGTTAAATTTCGGAAATTTAAGATCGTTCGCGAATATTCGCCAATGTTCGCGAATATTCGCGATTTTAGTATAAGTCAGTACTAATATAAAAAATATTTTTTGATTTGGAACTTTTTGCTAAATAATATAACCATGTTATTTGAAGATTAACATTGACATTTGTCTGGTTGGTTGCCTAAAAACAAAAAACGCGAAAAAAATTAAGAAAAATTAGTATTTTAAAAACTTACAATTAGTAATAAAACGAATTTTCAAAAAATTTTGTAACTTGAGTATCAAGTTAACAAATCATAATCCCAACTAGCCATAAATAAACAATACGAAAACGACAAAAAGCGACTAATCAGCTTTAATGTTCCTGCGAATCTGCGTATTTTATACCCCGATAAACGTCCGAAAATCGAAAGTACAAAAAGAGACAAACCAATAGACAGTTACCATAGGTTGTGTTCCTTTATTCATATCCGTGTGTTCTTATTGATCCCAGTTTTGTTCCCCCTAAATTTAGGGTTCCAGCCGAAAACATGAACACAAAATGTTTACAGTGGCGGATGATGTGGGTGTGCGATAAGTACAACGTCATTCCCTCCATATGTTAGCTGTTCGTATAAAAATGTATCCTAACTTTAAATATATTTATTTATCAATTAGTTTATCATGCGGTACATTGTTATCCAATGTTTTAAATAAATGAGTAATATACAGGATGTCCGGAAAATACGCGTACAAAATGACAAACTTCTGACATCAAAATGGGTCGATTTAAGTTGACTTGGTTATATCTAAATTTTTCTTTGCTTAGCCGGTGGAAAGCGTCAAAAATTTAAAGAAACTGGCCTTTTAAATTAAACAAAAATTTTGTCTGTTTAGCTATGATCCCCAAAAAATATTAGGGACTTGACGCTCTGAAAATGAACCGAAAGAAGATTTCACGCGCTCTGGTTAGAAAGACCGACGAATCGATCGATAAGATTATTGTGTATTGCACTTCGGTTTTTTACTTTCTTTTGCTGCTAGTATGATTAAATATAAAAATAAACAAAAAAACTACAAAAATTAGAAGTAACATTTTTAAAAATCTTTATGACAGCCCGCAAAAGCTTGTACCACAAGAGAGAGTGACTGCAAAAACAGCATATTTTTAGCCTATTTTCTTACTCTTGCCAAAGACCCTAAAAAAAAAGTTCTAAAAATATTCTGCATATGTCAAATTATTGGTAATAAAAAAACAAGATGAGCATATTTTTGGTTTTTCGAGGGTTCTTTGCAAAACTGAAATATATGAATACCTAATATCAATAAAAATAAAAGCGATTCTTATTGTATTTTTTATATAAAATAAAATCTTACAAATAGAAAATATTTAATTTTTATATTAATGAGGGCGTAATATAATTAAAAGTTCACCCTTAAACTCGCTAAGGGGGTTAATTCATCCCCAAAATACGAAAAAATCAAAAATTACTTGAAAAATCTAGGAAAAACTACTAAGATGTTCTAAATTATTAGAAATTTAAATCGTGACTTTTTACCAGTATCTATCTATATCTGTAACGAAGGGGTGAACTACCCCCGAACGTGATAACATACGAAAATATCATAGCAATATAAAAAAAATGTCGGATATTTTATAATTGTTCTTACTTTTTTACTCAGAAAGATAACGCTTACTTGTTTTGATTATTCAAAACTTTTTTAAATAAAACTCAACCCTCATAGATGGTGAAATCATCCCCGAAATATGAAAAATAAATAAAAATTACTTGAAAAATCTAGGGAAAACTACTAAGATATTCTAAATTATTAGAAATTCAAATCGTCTACTTTCCATCAGTGTCTATAAGAAAACAACCTCTGTAACGAAGAGGTGAACTGCCCCTGAATGTGATAACATACGAAAATATCATAGTTCATATCACATCTCATTGTACATGATTAACTTCCAAGTAAAGATGTAGTAACATTACTGGCATTACGTTATGGGTGGAATGCTTTATGATAAATATTTTTTTTAATATAATATATAAAAGATGGTTTTACCCCTCCCAGAACTTCACCCTTCGTAGATATCAGTGAAAAATACTCGATTTATATTTTCGTAATTTAAAATACCTAGGCTTTTTCCTGAATTATTCAAATATTTTTACATTTTTTTTCTGTTTGGAGGATGATTTTACCTCCTAAAATGGTTAGATTTTAGAAAAAAAAAGTTTGGAATAAATAGATCAAGTCAGCTTAATTCATCTGAACAGAAAGCTAAGATCTATTATAAAATATTCGAGTTTTCTTATATTGCTATGATATTTTCGTATGTTATCATGCTCGGGAATAGATCACCCCTTAGTTATAGGGGTGGTTTTCTTATAGATACTAGTGAGAAGTACCCGATTTGGATTTCTAATAATTTTGAATATCTTAGTAGTTTTTTTGATTTTTTTCATATTTTGAGGATGATTTCACTCCCTAAGAGGATTAATTTTTTTATTATTATTGTTATTATTTCTAATGTATGAATTATTAGTAAGGGTCGACCACCTTAAAGTTATACAAATTTTAAGAGACACCACTGACATTCTGACCCTTACTTCTCTCTTAATGAAGAAATATTAATACTAAAGGGCCGAATTTAATGACGAAAGGGAAAAATTCTAATGTACCAAAGAAAGGAGAGTTTCATAAATTACTTTTTGTTATACAATTATAGGTAGTAATTTACGTTTTTCCATTAGACACTCGCTATAAACAGAAATAACATCAATCCAAGGTGTATTTAAAAATTACATACATGTTTTCTAAAAATAACTATTATAGCTATTTAACCAACACGAGTATAATTAAGGGCGATTAATAAAATTTAAATGATAGCTGTTTGTGTAAAACAAAAGATTTTAAAAATATTTATACAGGGTGTAAAAAGTATATTGCTCACGATTTTAATGGGCGATAGTGAATCTCAAAACAAGTTAAAAGTTAATTGTTTTCTAAATATGGCTTTTCAAAGTTTAAAAAATCTGGCAAAACCACATCGGGTCGAACGTGGGACGTTTTTGCGAGGTTTTATATAGGTACACTTTTTTAAAAATTACAACACAAATTATTATGGTTTAAAACATCTTTATTATTTTGCTTGAATAATAAGATTTCTCGGCTGCACACATCCCGTTTTCAAAACTCTTTGGTACGCCTGCACGTCGTAGAATGGTGAATGAGCTGCTAGATTAGCATTTTGGTTTGCCTCGCCGTAAATTAATAATACAGCGTGTTCTGATAAGGTCGTCTTCCGGCGATATCTCGAGAACCCTTCATCGCATAGCTTTCGGAAAAAATATTTATAGTAAAACCAGCCTCGAGAAAATGCTGGAAATTATTTTCAAGTTTCTAATTCCACCGCTAGAGGACGTAAAACTAAGAACAAAATTGGAAACACGGATTATTTAAAAATATGCCATATTAACTTCAATAACATTGAACTTCTTTTAACCTTTTTCCTCACCTGTCAAATATAGGGAGTTCTGTACGATTTTTAAAATATTAAGTCAAATAACAATTAAACCAGGTTTTGTTTTGTATTATTTTCATGGCAACAAAATTAATGTTCTAAGCCGTTAAGTTTGTCAAAATATTTCTAAGACTTAAAGGTTTTTAACAAGTCATATAATGAATATATCGACGAAGAGCTACCTGAAGATATTGTGATTGCGTCGAATGAGGTAAATATGAACCTATTACCAAATAAATAAAAAAAAAGATGCGAGCAGCAATCCACCCAATTTTTAAACTGGTTCAAGAAGAAGCAAATTAGACGCATGGAAGATTTGCATATTTAATATCAATATCACTGAGACCTAATTTAGAAATGTATTGTTTCTTTGTTATAAATTTTGTTACTAAAACAATAAATGTTAAAAAGTTAGTGTTTTTTTTTAACGGGGTCGTAGAAAATATAATGTCCCCAACTCTTGCGAAAGTGTATTTTCCGCACTCGAGTGCTTGCCCGAACTTCGCTACGAGTCGTTTGGGCAACGAAAATCGCGTGCGGGAAAGTATCACTTTTCGCACTTGCTAGGAAAACTATTAGGTATATTTGGGTGTCGAAAATGAAACACAATTTATAAATACTTAATGTAAATTATTAATAATAATGTATAAAAAAGACAATTTGCGTTAAAATGAAAGAAATTTAGAAAAATTCTATGTATTACACGGCAGAAAAGCAGATTTAATTCCTTGGCTGGTTTCTAGCCTCGGCTATGAAATACTAGCCGCGGCATTAAATACTATGCTTTTCTTCCTAGTAATACAAATAACTTTATACAAACTGATTAAACTATTAAAATGTTTTAACACAAATCCTTGGCAAAAAAAAACTTGTATTGGTTCTTTGCAGTCATTTAAAATATTACATGTCAAATATTAAAAAAAGAATAAAAGTATGGTTTCATTATTTGCAAATATTAATAGTTTTTAATATAATCTGCTTGGACTAAAATTTTATGTAACAAAATTTTTGATAAGATAAATATTAAAGGAGATATTAACGAAAATGTAATTTTGACCAAAAATTTTAGTCCAAAATGGTAACAAAATATATTTTAAACGTGAATTTTAGGGCTTTTTATTTTAAATGATTTATTTTATTTTTTTTAAATACATAATAAAATTCCGAAAATACGGTTTTTTAATTATAACTCAAAAAGTATTAGATTTATACAACACATTTATATAACTTAAATCCAAGATTTATAAAAATATACAATTTTTGTTCTATAGAATGTTCTGTAGCTTTTCAAGTTTTTGAGATATTAAAGTTTTAAATTTAAAGAATAATCGTTTTTTAATTGGGTTTGCCGGTGAATAAATAAATAAATGAATGGTAATTATTGCATATACAGTTTTCTCCTATTTTTGGATTATATAGCAAAATTTTTATATAGTCATATTCTAGTGACCCCAGGGATTGCAAATATACTAGTGGAGAAGAAAAATTATGTGTTTGAATATTTTTTACTTTGATTTTAAAATTTAAAATTATCATTGATTTTCGACATACAATGCGAAAACTCCCCTTTATGACAAGAAACGTCAGCGTGCAGTGTTGCCAAATGGGGGTCTTTTCTAATGCGTCCCCACATTTTCACGTCTGAAATATAATTAACCATGACCGAGGGGGAAACCACCCCCGTGATTTTAAACCAATAATGCCTTTTGGGGGAATTATTTACCAAATATTACCCTATATTGCCCCATAATTCCCCGTATTGCCAAAAATTTTACGTAATTCCCATATATTTCCCCATAATTCCTATATATTTCCCCATAATTCCTATATATTCGCCATAATTCCTATATATTTCCTCATAATTCCTCCGTATTGCCCCTAGTTCCTCCGCATAATTGTCTCTATTTTCACAGAGTGTTAATTAAAACTTTTTATGCAAATTTATAGAAAAGTAAAATAGTTGAAAAATGCTATTTTGACACAAATGCTATGCAGGTAGGGGGGGACTAGAATCACGATACTTCAATCCAAGATGAATCACTGCCTAGGCGCTCCATCTTATTTTAAAATTTAAGTTGACATTACCCCTTTTGTGACACATCAAAGTAAAGGGTTTCTTAAGTACTATCCATCTGCACAATATTTTTGTTGTTTAGTACATTGAATGAAATAACATATTTCGAGTAAAACAAACTGTTTTTCATTACAATGTTATTCTATTTCATTAGATAGATATAAATACATTATTCTTTTTTTTTTAATAAAATTAAACGCATTTTAAGCATCTTATAAAATAAATTAGCATTTTAATAAAAAGTACTTTGTTTTACTTAAATAATGTTTTTTTATCACCACTATTAAACGACAAAAAGGTAATTATACTAAAGTGGAGCACTATTTGTTGGTCATAAAAAAATCAAAAAATTGACGTATCGGAGATTTTGTTTTTTATTTTATTCTACTGTTTACAGAATTTCTAATAAAAATTGTTAAACAATTGAAAAACATGTAACCGAGCATGTAACTGAAAATTCAAAAATTTAAAATTTTGACTTGTGACTGCAAATTTGGGGGCTTCTAATTATATTTCGCAATGCTCATAATTTTTTTCTTGCAAACATCAAAAAACGAATAATAAAAAAAATTATCGATAGCTCTATTTTTATGATTTTTACAAATTTTTACAATATTTAAAAAAATCAAGAATTTTAAATCCGAGTAGAACAAAAAAAAACACTAACCAGAAATAATTAAAACTGATTTATGTTACTGTGAAAGTCCAAAAATGGTTAAATGTCGACATTTACCGGTGAATGTCAAATATTAAAAAAATAAAACTAAACGAAAACCAACTAAAAGTAACAACTTTGGTGCTTTTGGTTAAAACTAATAATTTTTTTTAGTTATGGTTAGTTGTGGTTCAGTTTTTTTTTTTTT
Source organism: Listronotus oregonensis (assembly GCA_019359885.1). Taxonomy (NCBI): domain Eukaryota; kingdom Metazoa; phylum Arthropoda; class Insecta; order Coleoptera; family Curculionidae; genus Listronotus; species Listronotus oregonensis. The sequence goes on from JAHBCN010001550.1 coordinate 64,426, forward strand.
AATTTTTGACATTCACCGGTGAATGTCGATGTTCCCCAATTTCGGTCTTTTACGGTAACATAATATATACTAGATGTGAATTTTTCGATTAAAAAAAATGTAAAAATTCAAAAATTTATATTTTTGAATTTTTTTTCTCAAATTATTCTATTTTTGTTGCGCAATAAGAAAAAAAAATGAAAATATACACATACCTTCAAATCTTTAGTTAAAAGTCAAAAAATTGATTTTTTGAAAATGAAAAAATCTTCATTGTTTTTGAAGTTTAAAACATAAAAAAAAAATGTAAATATCTTCATTTTTCGATTTTTTATGGCCAAAAAACAATGAAGCCCCACTTCTATATAAACACTGAAAAAATATTCTTGGGCTGATGGATACTACTCAGTGAGACATTTGATTTAGTTTATTACAAAAAGGGTGACATCATTTAAAATTTTAAAGTTGGGGGTGGGGCATCTAGGACGTTGCTCACCCCTTGACTGCAGTGGGTTTATTGCCCCCCCCCCTTATATAACATTTATATCTAATTGCAATTTTACAACTAATTAATTTTTTGCGACATTTGCACTAAAAATTTTTAAACTGACTCCACGTAGTATCTATATTTTTTTTTTAACATTTAGGTACTGTTAAAGAAAGTAACGTCACAAGAATCTTAATTATACAAAAAAAAACAAAACAGAAGTTTGTAACACAGTACAGTGTATTATGGTATTAGTTAGTCAAAACACACACAAAAAAATTAAAAAGGCACATTGAAAAATATAAAAAAGGGAAGCTTTACAATACAAGTTAGTATAAATATGATATTATCAAAGAAAAAACGAAATTTAAATTAAAGGTACTTAAAACCAAAGACAATTGTAGTTATCACTATAACTACAATTATCTTTGTTAAAAGTAATCAGCTAGAATCTATAATTAAATTAACTAAAACATTAAAACTGTATGAATGATTCTTAATTTATTTTTAGTTCTTAAAAAAAATGTATGATAAACCTATAGTTCTGCCTGTGCCTTTGTTTTTTGACACAGTTAAGTCGGGCTTTAAAAATGTAAAATAAACTTTATCTACTTTTTCTCTTAAGATCACTCTTTCAATAAACCATGGTTCATCATAGTAAACCACATAGTACCTATGTAATAAGCATTTAGTTCTACACAAAGATATGCTTTATGCTGAGAAAATTATTTTTTACTTTGTATTTTGCTGTTTTTTATCCACGTTCTTAAAATTCTTAGAAAAAAACCCCGTATCAAATTTTATAAATTCGTTTTTCTATATTTAAGTTTTTTCCAAATAGAAACCTAAAATGGAAGTGATCAACTTTAAATAGTTGTAAGTTCCTTTGTATTCCGGTTGGTTAGCGAATTCTGCACCCGAAAATTAGTGATTTTGAGGACACTTCTGAAATTTATTTTATCTCCAGGAGTAACATCCGAAATAGAAAGAAAATGGTTAGAACCAACCCTATATACGGTCCACCAGTAAAAATTGACACACGTGATTTAGCAAGCAATTATATTACGTAATTTTCAATTATAAATGTAGCTTTGAGAGTTAGCGCAAAATGCAAAGAAATATATTTTTCGTCGATAGAAATTACTGCTCTAAATGTAAGTGTACAAAAACTTAATTGGTAAAAGCGATAAAGACCGTTTTTATTAAGATTTAACTTTTAACATAGAGGAGAATTTATCCCCTTTAATGCTTTAACATTTATTTGGAAAATATGCATACATTAGATAGCAATTATTTATATTATTTAAATATAACTTTCAAATGTAAGCTTTAAAAACCTAGGTAATTTATGATATTTGCGAACCCATTTAAATTATTATTAAACAAAAGTTTACTCACCTCTAACGTTATTTTATAATCTCACTTAAATTACTATTGCCCAACCACGTTCCCACAAAAATGCTTTTTGCGCAGCGGTCTTGCGCGGTTTAATCAAGTGCGAATAAAATCGCACAAATTACAAGAACAGCAAAAGGTTTGTAATTCCAAATTCGTTGAATAAGAATATTATATGCTTGGCGCCACAATCCGGCAACGATGTCTCGCAAAACGTGTATTTAATCGTGAACCTTCGTATCCGTTCGTTAGGACAGCCGACTAAATTTAAACTTTTAACGGAAAATATTACCCAATAATACATTAATATTTGTAAATAATACCCCATATTTCCCCATATTACCCTATATTTCCTTGTAATACCCCATATTGCCTTGTAATACACCATATTTCCCAATAATACCCCATATTGCCCAATAATACCCCGTATTTCTCAATAATACCCCGTATTTTTTTGTAATGCCTCCGGCTTTGGTGAATAATTCCTAGGTGGTTTCCCCCTCGACCATGACCGACCTTTAAGACATACTCAAAAGCCCTCAGTTGGTCATGGTTTGTTTTGGTTAGTCGTGGTTAGCACCTTTTTATTTTTCCCAATTAAATTTCAGACAGACGGGAATATTAAAAAAATTGAGGGCCCTAAATTATTATACTGGCAACACTGTTGATACTTCAATAACACTAAAATCTAAAACGCTTCTGTTAGTTATGAATCTTCAACCGTTTTCAAGTCAGTTATCACTTGAAAACGGTTGGAGATACATCACTAACCGAAACGTTGTGTAACAAATAACAAATAAAGACAATGGAATTAAGATTTTAGTGTTTTAAAACCATAACATTGCCTAACACTTTCAAGGAAACACTGTTGATATTTATTTTGAATTTGACAAAAGAAAGAATGTATAATCAATTAGATATTAGATTTATTTCTAACCTATTTTTTTTTTTTTTGATTTAACTTAGAAGTTGTTTTTCTCGATTTTCTACGTATTTTGTCAATGGATTTTTGTTTGTGTGTGTCATGTTTTAGTAAATAATTATCAATCTATACGTTTTTACCCTGCCCAGCACCCCTATTAACTCCAAGATCCCGTAAGTCTGTTTAATTGAAGAAAAATATTAAAACACATAATTTCTCTTCTTCGCTAGTATATTTGCAATCTCTCAGAACACTAGAATATGACTATATAAAAATTTTGCCATATAATCCAAAAATAGCCGAAAATTGTAAATGCATTGTTACCAAATAAATAAATAAAGAAATAAATATCTCAATACCAACACAAAATACAAAAAAATCAGTAAGATAAAAACAATAAGCCTTTTATAAGGTACTGCATGTAATACTGCAATCGCTAGAATACACTAATCCCCAGCAGTCATTTAAAATCACTTCTGCAATCCCACACTCCCCTGCAGTCCCTGAAATTTTCAGCAAAATATTCCGCAACAATTGAAAATCCACCGGCAATCCATAAATTCTGCAATCTTGTCACATTTTGCTCCTAGTGATTAACCCCTTGTTTCATCCGAAATATCGACTATGTGGTACCAAATTATTTGGAACAAAATGATTATGAAATATCAGCAATAAGTAGATGACTTTAATAGGCATACTTAGCAGCCAATCAATGGTAGTTAATATTTAACAGATATATTGTTGGAATTCAAACTATTTAAGTTATGGTAACTAATATAAAAGCAGTAGGTCAACGTTAACAATGGCACCACATGGTCTTATCCACCCTCAATTTAACTGAGATAATTTAGTTATGATTATAAAAACTTTGGTAGTTTTTTTCAGGGTAGGTTAAAAATGTTCTATTTGCTGTAAGTACCTTTCGTGAAGGATACTATAGTTCCACGATGTGCATAACCTTAGCTATAACATTTTTTTTTAGATATTTGACTCACTTTAAGTACTTAACTAAATATTTAGGTAATTGTCTCGAAAGTTGCCTCCTCTCCGATTTTGACCAAATTTGGTATACGGGGGTTTTTTGGGGCGCTGATTACGAATCTGCAAAAATTTTTTTCGGCAACGTTTCGTTTACGAGATATTCATCATCAAAGTTAAAAATCAAACTAACCTAATTTTCACTATATTCCCTTCTTTTTTTACAGAATTCTTGATTGTTCACTAAAGTGGCACACAATATTTTATAAACACCTTTTAAAACCTTTTATTTTTATTTATTTTACACCTTTTTTCCATTAAATTGCGAACTTTCAAGTTCCAAGGCAGCAACCACATTTGTTCACAAAAAGGCTAGTGTATACATGGTTGCCTACATGTTGTGGCGTGTGAAAGTGGAGGTTTCAATAATTAAATGGGAAAAAAATGTAAAATTAATATAAAAACAAGTTTTTAAAGGTGTTTGTGAAAATTGTGTACCAATTTGGTGTAAAAATCAAAAATTCTGTGCAAAGAAGGAAAATGTTAAATAAGGTTAAGTTTGGTTTTCAACTTTGATGAATATCTGAAAACAAACGTTGCCAAAAATTTCAGTTCGTAATAAGCCCAAAAACCCTATAAAATTTGGTCAAATCGAGGGGAAAAACTTCGAACATACCAATATTTATAATTATCATTATGTAAATAAACTTATTGATTGGTTAAATGACACTAATAAATCTCTTATAATGCAATAAACTGATGAAATTAATGTTAAAAATTATTTTTTCAAAACTTTAACTAAAACTGTATACCCGCTCTAAAAAATAATAGCATTACTAATTTTTAATTATAAAATAGATAGCAAGTTTTTAAAAAAAGAATGCATCTTTATTAAAATAAATTCTTCTATAATTAGGTGAATGCTTACATGATAATTTAAATGCACAGCTAATATATTATATAAAAAAAATAAAATAAAATAAGTAAATAAAAACCTGGTATGATGATTTCAGTGAAAGATAATAGGTAGTGTAAACAAAAGAGTATGTTTGAGGAGAGGAGGCGAAGCCCCCATTTTTGCAACAAATTAAACAATTTTGGGAAACAATTTAATTTTTTAAAATTTAAAAATTAGTGTCCTCACTTTTTGTAGTCAATATAGGCCGCTGAGTGTGAAAATAAGCCAGGGTGATAAGAAAAAAATTATTAAAACCCCGCTAGAAGAAATACGGAAAAATGATAACACATATACAAACAAAACCCAAATGAATCATGCAAGAAAATACCCTCATACCCAACACGTATTTAAATTATATTTATCCTTTGCTTTGGGAAATCCTTTAATTTCCTGTTGCTCAATTTAAGTTCCCCACTTTGATTCGCTTCTTCCAAAATCCGTTCCAATGATCTGGTCAAATGATTTTGTATGTGTCCATTTAAATTCGGGACCAACACTGCCATGGTGCATTTCACAAACACAACGCGGAAACTAGCTGTTCAAAAATTGGCATTTATTGTCCCCTTTTTTAAAAAAAGAGGTATTTAAAAACTAAATCAACAAATCATATTTAAAAAAACAAGACCTGAAAAGGGGGCAGTCCGATCACGAAAACTGACAACCCCAAGTGACAAATCCCCAAAAGTACGAGTCCCCAATTTCCAATGGATCGCAAGACGACATAAGATAATTTTAGGCAACCCACTAGACTACAATCATTCGTGTTTCCCTTCGAACATATATGTTGGAGGTAGCCTTTGCGCAAAAGCAAAACCTTTTTTTTTCTAACGAGCAGAGGAAAAAAAATTTTATTAAAGGCTCCTTAAAAGGGGAAATGAAAAATTGTTTGTTTTTTGGTTAAATGTTGAAAACTAAATCGATGTTTTAAATATGATATTAAAACTCTTTATCGTCGTAACTTTCTTCTTTTCTAAATTATAAAACCTACTCAATAGGCCCCAATTGGCACATTCCGATATATATCTTTTGGGGGTCGGTCAATAGGAACCCATTTTTGTAAAGTGAAGGGTACAAAAATAAAATATAATAATTTAAAAAATTATACATATTTACAAGGAAAGAAATAAAATCAAATTTGATGTTTACTTTTTTTAAATAAATGTTTGTTTGGTGACATAATCAATCAAAATAAAGAATTTTATATTAAAAAAAAAAAAAATTATCCAGAAGAATAATAATTTATTTTTGGGGCAATCATCCATTTTTTTTTTTAAAGTTAGTATGAAAATACTAAAACCCACGTGTGCGAGACCCCTCGTGGCGATACGACCGCTTGACATTTTTTCCCATCATGTATTGTATTAGGGCGGGCCCCCATGAGCGCATTATTAGCGGACTCAATTTCACTGTGCATTAGGGAATTTCGGGCACTGCCCCCCAGGGGGGTGAACAGTTTTGGCGTTTGACAGTTCGTGCGGACTATTTTTTTATCTTTTCAAAGTGCTTAGTTGTTTGTAAACAGTAAAACAGTAGTGGGAGTATAATTTAACAAAATTTAAAAAATAAACGGTTAAGGGTAACAGGTAAACACTACACTGCCAGACAGCGAGACGCCAGACTGCCACTAATGTCACTTGTCCCCCAAAAGGCGAAAAAAAGTAAAGCCAAACACAATTTTTTAGCGTATTGTTGGCGTATTCTCACAAAATAATGACAGCGCACTTTTTACAGATCAGGGGATCGTTTAGGCCAATCGCGTTGTGGAAAACCAGTTCGCTGTCGTACCTCTGATTCAGTCCGCCCATGAGGGGCCGGTTAAAATCATGAGGTTTTATAATGACGGGATGACATACGGCTGCCTGTACGCGGAAACGTCCGACCGTTAGAAAGAGAAAGCAGATCGGGACCCCATCTGCCCCCCTTTACTGACGCATGCAAAAAAGATGGAGTATGTGACCTTCTTTTTTTTTTAATCGAAAGACAGTTTGAGGCCTGGCTCCCCCCTTTTTTGTCTATAATCCTCTTGAATGATTGGAATACCTTTTTATATATTATTTCTGGATGGTAAAAGGGAAGAAAGACCATCTCTTATGGGTGTTTGGCCCAAAAAGTGGCCCAGAATAGCTTTAAATAAAGAGGCTCTGGTATAGCGGTGGGTATGGTGAGAATTTACCGCAATGTTTATTTGTTAGGAACGAACGCTGCACCCCTACGTCACGGTCTCATATGGCAAACTGATAAAAACCGTGACGTATCGGTGTTGTTCTAACAGCGTTCGATCTCTATTAAGCAATAGTCTACACTATTGTACACTTTTTTACGTAAGCGTTTTTATGGAAGGTGTATTTGGACTCGGGGGGAAAAAAATGTAAAATATTTCTGTAAAACAAACATACCAAATATATAAAATGAAGTTTAAGAATTTAAGGACCATTTTTTTACTACAGAGATGGTCCTCCCATCTTTATGCTCCATAATAAACGCCGGAATACTGAACCTACCTCAAGACGAAGCGTTAAAGACCGCTACTCTAGGCATTCCAAGATTTTATTGGTTAGAACAAGAATCGGAATTAAATTTTAAAACGTACATTTTCATATCGAAATATAATTTGGGGAAAAAAATGGGGAAAATAAAAAGCCGCTTTGCTAACCAAAACTAACCATGACCGACTAGACGTATTAAATTTAATTAGATTCTTGTTCCCAAAAAAAAATCTTGGTGCCTACGGGATTTAGTATTTAACGCTTCGTACCTAAAACAAGGGGATCTTAACAAGGAGTGCTGATTTTTACTATTTGTCCGCAGATATAGGTTATGTTTGGATACCTGTTTGCCCATTTTGCCCGAAGGCAGATTTATTTTATTAATTTTTGTTAAATATTCAACTTTTAAAAAATATTTTGGATATGTTTTCTATTAGAACTGTAATGTATAATATTTTTTTAAAAAATTTAAAACTTTTTATTACTTGTAAACAAAAAAAAGGCAAACAGATTACGTCACAAATACCGAATTGACATTTAAATTGGGTTTTTATGGGTTTAAATGGGGTCGAGCACTTTGTTAGGTTTATCACCCTTTCCTCAAATGGAAAAACAAGCATAGAATTTCATATTCTTTGGGGATCCCCTTTAAATTTTTACGGCAATTTAAATGTCAATTCGGGATTTTTAAACCAGCCTAGACCAGTAACCTACGAAGTGTGACGGATGATTTTTGATGGTTTGGTAAATATGGTTGCATATAGTACGTCGGCCATTAATGAGTATTTTTAAAGTCAAATTGACAGTGGTTCTCATTTCTCATCCCACTACATTGTTTACGTTGGACGACCGCGTTAATTTTATTGTGTTTTTTTTAAGTTTTTGATAAAAAATATTACCCACATAAATAATGGCTAATAAAAGCAGTGGATATTATTGTGCCTATACTCTGTGTAATTCTCGTGGGGTAAAATATCCCCTTTTTCTTTTTAAGAATCTAGGGGCCAATACTAAATTAAAATTGCAATAATTAACTGTGCATTTTTTGAAATTTTTTTTTTAAGATAGATAGGATTTTTAAATGTAAAAATTATTTAATAAAATTTATTAAATCCTCTTAAATTTGTTAAAAACTACAAGTGTGATTAGTAAGAAATGTAATTAAGCTCAACTTCAAGGGACTAACGATTTTTTTTTAGATGTATAATTTGGGCAAAGGCTTGCAATAGAGGAGACTTGATTGACAAAGGGCCTGCAATTTTGCATAAATATCATAAAATATGTGAAAAACACTTTGAAGAAAAGTACATAAGTAAAGGATCTCAGGGTTCTAGAAAAAGTTTATTTGCCCAAGCTGTCCCAACTTTGTTTAGTCATTTGCCGAAAAGATCTGATGAAACTTATACAAATTTAGAGCTACCTGCTAAGATTTTTGAGAGCAAAGGACAGACAACTTCAATCCAATCGGAAGGTAAGAATGACCTTATTTTAAATTTTTTACCTTGTCTAAAACATACTTAATACAATGCTTGGAAAAACTAAGACAAAAAATTTCTAATTTGATCGTAAAAATACTTCAGTATTCTGGGGTTATACCAATATAATCACAAATCCGTTTAGAAACGCAATTGGTAACGTACAAAAAATGTAAAATTATTAAGTATTGCATTGTTTTTGGAATGACAGAACACAAGGCAGTTGCTGTGGTACAAGATGAAAATTTTAGATCTTTAAGTGATCTTATAGTTGCTAAATAACGGATAAACAGCAAACATTCTTCTGCACTTATGAGAGTTCTCATAATTGTATCTTTTTTTGTAAGATAAAGCGAACTAAATTTAAAATATTCTGAAACGTTTTGTCGTCCATTCTTAAGTAGTTTCTATAATCTTTTGGTATATTTTTCTTGGTAGAGGCATAAGGCATCTGCACTGCTTATCCCACATATTTCGCAGAGTTCTTTTCTCAATTTCACATATTACATACAGCTCGCTACACAAGTAATAACTTTTTTTTTCTTAAATTCATGATAACGGGTTCTACTTACTTCACAGCTGACGGGTTACCCACAGGGGGGCGGCTCGTTGAGTTTCTATCAAGGCGAAAACTCCACGCACCGTTTCAAAACCCTTGTATATTATATTTAGAGGGAGGCTTTTGGCGTGTACTCTCCAAATTCAGCAAAAGAGCATTACTTCTTATTACGCCAAACCCTCCGTGTACAATATATAAAAGTTTTGGAGCGGCGCGTGGAACTTTTGCCTTGGTGGAAACTCCACGCCAATCACTCGTGTTATTTAGCAAGTGGATAATCAATTTTTTTTTATCTTGTATCTTAGTAACAAGTTTTACAAAAATAAACAATTACTTTTTTATAAATTGCGTAATTTTGAAGAAAAAGAAATAATTAACATTTTTAGTAAAAATATTTGAATCCAATACTTATTATTTTCACAGTGTATTTATATTAAAAAAAAAGATGTAAAACAAATTTGTTTATAAACAAATAAACATACAGTCAACAGGTGTCTGAGGCGCACTAAAAGATTTGGAAAGTTACATATGAGTGTGTACATGACGGTGCAGGTCCGAGCGTGAAATCCTGCCACCACACTCCAACTCCACACTCCTGGCATCTCACCGGCCAGCATTTACACACACAGGATTGGAGCGCACGACTGGAGCGTCCGCTCCAAAACTCGCCAAAGCTCTGTGTGTAAAAGGCTCTTTTCTCTTACCACACTTCGACCATACGCTCCTGGCAGGCGCGTCGGTTTGGAGCGTACGTGTAAACTAGTGGTGTAAAATATCGTTACTTTTCAGTAACTATGACTATCCGTTACTTTTCATGTTAGTATTCGTTACTTCGTATCCGTTACTCGAGTACTCGCTTAATTTACCCGTCGGCAGCATAATAATACGGATACCTGCTTTAATTATACAAACATTTAAAGAATAATGTAAAATGACTAAAATGTAACCTGCAATCCAAAATGATTCATCATTTCAGCTACTCATTGATAGGTGGCTCCAGGCTCGCTAGGAACCATTTTCGCAGCTTTCTAAGCGACGCTTCTTTCGGATTAGGTAGCGAGGTGTAACGAACACACCGAATATCGAATACATTACTAATATCAACCGGTTCATTAGCTTAACTGATCCAAACGAGTACTCGAGTAACTGTTTGATGGCAACTTTTGTATCGTTACTTCGGATCCGTGCAAGTAGCGAGTACTCGACTAATGAATAGTTACTTTTTTGACACCACTAGTGTAAACCGACCTTATCACCGGCAAAGGGGAACTGATCGTATTGACAGTTGTCTGTGTTTGTTATTTTGCAATTTTGCAGTTCAAAAGCTAACCCTTTTTTATTCCGTGTTCAAAAGTGATTTTATCGGGTGTTTCAAAAAAATTTTATTTAACCTTTGTTTGTTTAAAATAATATAAATAAGCCTCGTATTGGTGGATCAGGTTGTGCCTTGTGTGGGTGTACGACTAAATACGCTGAAGGAACCTCTCTTTTTAGGTTTGCAAAATATATTTCCAGGTATATCAAAAAACTCTTTTATAAAATCTAACATTAATATGACGGCTATGACATAGAAAAAAACAAATAAAAAATGATAAGTTTACCCAGTGACATCAAAGCAAAAAGTAAACAACTAGGTAATTTAGTCCAATAACTGAAGACCTGAAAGTACCCAAAGCTGTAAATAAATCTGTACAGTTTTCATTTGCGGCGCAATTCTTAGGTCTTCGCGGATGCTTTCGAGTAAGAAAAAGTTTATCACGATTCCGACGTGGGAACCCGTTGAAAATGGCCCCCCAAAGTCCTAAAAATGAGTTTCCCGCGAATATCTGTCAAAATAAATATGCGAATGCTATAGAATTTTTGTTTAGACAAAAAAATGAAGATCACTCCAAAATCTACAAAAATGGTCCTTACCATTTTTTTCGAAACACCAATATTTTTCGCAAAAATCGCCGCCGAAAAATCCATAATATTCCACACTGGATAGATGTGGTAGTAGTAGATTCTTACTAAAAAATGCAGATGGGCAAAGCAATTTTTTATCAAAACGCAAGAAAGATGGTGAAGGAAATTTTCTGGGATCATTGAACACTTGCTAAGGTCTCATTATAAAAAAGATATGTTAATAACAAACCATTTTTTCAAAAAATATCAATAAATTAATGAGATACTCTTAAAATTTTGTAAAAAAAAAACTGACTGCTTTTTTAATATTCTAGAAAAATTAGAATGCACCCAAACTCATATGCAATGATAGGTATGGGTTTTCCCATTCCGATGAACTTTGAATGATTAAAACATGTACAGGGTTGTCCAACGAAGGGACAGATTCAGGGAGACCGGAAATGTAGGTTATAAGAAGAGAGTTGTTATTAATAAGCCTGTTCTCAATGAGGAAAATCAGCTACGAGTTTTGCTTTCCGTTCATGAGAATCCTATCCAAAGTACCAATTCTCGGAGCAATGCCCTTGGTATGTCTTACACATCTGTGAAGAGAATTCTACAAAATAACAAAGTGCATCCCTATCGCATTTGGTATCACCAGAAGCTACTACCTGGTGATAAAGAAAAAAGAGCAGATTTTTGTTCTTGGGCTATAGAGAAAATTGACCAAAACCATGACTTTTTTAAAAATGTGTTATTCACCGATGAATCTACGTTTAAAAGTGATCGTACTATGAACCGACATAATATAAGGTACTACAGTCAACAAAATCCTAATTGGAGAGGGGAAATTATAAAACAAGGAAGATGGTCAGTGAACGTATGGGGTGGAATTATAGATAACTCTGTTGTTGGCCCATATTTTTTCGAGGGTACTTTAACTGGTAACAAATATTTAAACTTCTTAAGAGAATCGTTGCCGACATTATTAGAAAATGTAAACCTTCAAGTTAGAAGAAATATGTGTTTCCAACATGACGGGGCCCCGCCGCATAGCACACGTGATGTCACTTTTTTCTTGACTGAACGTCATGGATCGAAATGGATAGGAAACAGGGGAAATCCATGGTATGAAAATAGGGAAGACGACGGACCGATTCTCTGGCCTCCTAGGTCCCCGGACCTCAGCCCATTGGATTACTTTCTGTGGGGATTCATCGACAATTTCGTAAATGCTACGCCTTGTGAAAGTCCAAATGAAATGAAAGAGAGGATACAAGAGTCTTTTAGAGCTGTCAATCATGATATGCTACACAACACGTCAGAGAACTTTATAGAGCGCATGCATATGTGTTTAGCCGCTGAAGGAGGTATTTTCGAATCCTAGATTACGTTAATGGATTACTAAATGTTAGATGTTTTTGCTATGCAAATAAATGTTTCTTTTTTTTTTGTTATTTAATTATTTTGCATTTCAGCCTATTTAATAGAATAAGCTATAAGACATTTTACTGATTTTCAATTGTCCATTGCTCCGAAACTTTTAACTTTAGACATGTAACACCCTAAATGAAAAAGGTTTAGAATTTTCTAGAGAATCCAAAAATCACATAATATACCGGGTGTTTCATTTAAAATAAGGAAGATAACCATATTTTTTTCGTATAACTTTTTTATTAGATGTTCAATTGTTTTCATGGCAAACTGCTCATATTCTCCTCTAAAATTCCTACAACTTTTGTATAAACCGTTTTTCAATATCTTTTGAAATAAAGAGATTACGAGGGTGTTTACCCTTCGTTGGACAACCCTGTACATTATTACCCGAGTAATGGAACAATGCTCGCTTATAAGTGAATCCATGAAGATAGCGGCATTCTAGCGGTAGAGTGGCACCTGAAATGAGGGGACTTTTGGGTCCCGTTATCTCGAAAACTATCGATTTTTCGAAAAAAATAAAGACTATCTAAACAAAAATTCTCCAATTCGCATATTTTGGTAGATATCAGCGGAAAACCTATTTTTCAGGCCTTGGGGGGCCATTTTCAGCCCTTTTCCACCTGTTAATGTTGATAAACTTTTTTTCGCTTGAAAGGATCCTCAAAGACCTAAGAATTGCGCCACAAGGGAAAACTGTTCAGAATTATTCACAGCTTTGTCCCTTCATTTACTGGACTAATTAGTTATTTTATGAAAGTAGTCCATCACACAGTGGAGTGGTAATGTGAAGTTAAATGAGAGCAGTGTGTTTCATTTTCCTTAACTATTTAGTTGTTTACTTATTGATCAAGGCATCTCTTCAATGTAATTTTATTTTTGTAAAAAACCATTATTTTGTTAGGCTTTTTGGTAGATTAAAGGTCTGTTTGTTATTCAGAAATAGTGTACACTATTTTACACTTTTTTTACATAAGCGTATGGAAGGTGTATTTTAGGACTATATGGGTAGAAAAAGTATAAAATTGTGTAAAATAGCTCTAAATACCAAATAGACCTAATCTTGTTGGTGTCAAATCGAAAAGAATTTTATTAAGGCTAGTATAGAAGTTCGAGATTGAACTCAAATTACCAATTGTTTTGTCGGGATTTTCGAAACTTTCCTGCATTTTGACCTTTTTAGTTTGATAGCAAAATTTGATTTCCCTAGCAACGATTATAAGCCATCTATTATAAAAAGGAAATGTTGTTTAAATCAAATTCAAGTTTTTGTAATTTTTAAAATATTTATTAGAATGACATAAAGGTTAATATTGACACTGTGCGCGATGACAAAGACATCTGACGGCTGCATGCCATGGGAGAGGTGAAAGATTACTTTTAATATTTATTTATTTTTTGTAAATAATATACATAAACCTAAACCTATAAAATTTTAAAGCTTAAAAAATAAGTATAAAAAGTTTTTTTTATAACAAAAAGTTCTTGGAGTTTTGTAGAATCAAACTCGGACCTTATTATTGGGGAATAGTTATCTGGTGTAATCGATGCAAATGACAGTTGGATAACACTACAAATGTTAGTATATAAAAAAATATATTAAAAAATGTAGGATATTAAACAGGTTTTTTAAAAATAATAAATTATTTTTTTAAGGTAAAGATTAAACATCACCTTCAAAATCACCACAATTTGTATCTGTGTCAGAGACAAACAACGAGACGAGTAACTGGTCCTTAAAATTTGTCCATTGCTTTTTATCTCTTTTTGATTACATAACTTCCTATATGTATGTCTTTGTCATTCATCAGGGAAAGCGAACGTAGATGGAGCAGTCATCGCTTTTTTCCTGGCTGCCAAGTTGATTACAGATTCTCTATTTAAGCTTTGCGCAGATTTTTGGTCTTTTTTTGACACACGCGAGATTAAGAGACAGAAGATACAACTGAATAAACAAATGTTAACTTGACAACGCTGCTTCAGGAAAGTGACGTGGCCGATCGATCGATTTTGTGTTTTTGACATTTTTGTAAATGGCCGTTTTGTTTGAGTGAGCTGTTTACGGTTTTTTGTGTTTATTGTGCGATTTTAATAGTTTGCCACCCAAATTATTTTTACTTTGACTTTAATTATTGACTATTAGTGATAAGTGTATACATATATTGGATTTGTGCTTTTTAACAGACAATTTAAGGTAACAGTGAAGGAGTTTTGTAAGAAGTGTGAATCAGCAAGAATAATTTCTCATTTATGTTCTAGGCTACTGATAACCCTTGATTCACCGTATTTTTAAAAACCAATATGGTAGCAATTACGTGCCTTGCTTGTGGTGCTAAGGAGGATGAGGTCTCAAAGATGCATTCATTTCCTGCAAATCTAGAGAGGTATGATAAATAAAAGTTTTCTAACATAATATCTACATGAGAGGGCTTTTCGAAAATGGTGTTCAGATAAACCCGATCGATAAGATTACTAATCTTAATTTTCGGAAAGTAAACCTAGATTGGTTTTACTACTGTTCGGAAAGTCTAAGATCAATCGGATTATTATCAGCTGATATAATCTTTTCTACCCTGCAGTCTTGGTGGGTAAAGACAATTATTTTGATCAGCTGTTTTGTATCAATTTAAACTAACCTTTTAAAAGTTAAATTATGAACGTTTTTATTGTTTATACCAAAGCATAGAAAAAAAATTGAATGAAATTGAAGATGCTTATACATATATTACACTCGAAAATGAATTTTGGGGACAGTTATTATATTTCTCTTCTCTTGATGCAGAAGGATAATATTTATTTAAAATGTAACCTTTATCAGCTGATAATAATCTCTCTGATCTAAGATTCTTGTTTCCAAAAAGCCCTAAGAAAACTAGGTACATTTATTTTTAGAATATTTTTTTTATTCTTACTTATTTTACTGGATACACAATTATCTAGGAAGGTAATTAATTATCTGTGTTGAGAAATATTAATTTTATTAATATTTTTGGTAATCATTACATATGCATTTGCACCCCTTCAAAGTTTTTTAATTAATAATAAACATTCCTTGGTATTTATTGCATTTCTTTTTTTTTTTAGATCTAGAATTTGGCAGGAAAAATTGGGATTCAAGTATACAGGCGACTCTTTGAAAACCAGAAAAATATGTAGCAGGCATTTTGCCAGAAAGGCATATTTGAATTTAATAACCTATAAGCTCCGAAGAGATGCTGTTCCCATGTCCATTGAAGATACTCCATCTACATCGCAAGTACAGTTACCCTTAGTTCAGACTAGCATGATTATGGATGTTGCTTTGGTGCACGCAAGTAGTGAAGGTAGATTGTTTTCTCACTTACAATTTAAACTAGTATAATTCATAAATGATTTTTATTTGTATTGTAATATTTTAATTATATTTTAATCTTCTTTAACATCTTTATTTTATTTCTCTAAAGAGTGTTACTTTTATTTAAAGTATCACGCTATTATTGAGAATGGGGAATGAGTAGGGATTTCTTAAATTACTAATGGGAATGTGGTGAATTTTAATTCTGCATGTGGGCATGTGCATTTTTTTTAGGTTTTTTATGGTATTTTTGTTTTTATGTTGTCATAATTGTGATATTTAATACAATACCTAGTAATTAAATGGTTGTTGAATTTTTGTCTGACTTAAACCTAAAAATAAAATAAAAACTGCTATTAAAAACAATATAAACTCATTAACATTCCTAAAAATTTATGTAATTAATAGTAATCCTAATAATAAAAAAATACTCTTAAAATAAACTCAAAAGTATTCTCATTTTTAATAAATGCTTGAAGGCATCTCTCCCAACATTCGACAATACCTCCGGAGTAATGGAGTTTGTAATGTCGAATATTTTTGCCCTTAACTGCCCTTGTACTGAATCATCACACAGTGGGGCAATCCTACAGTAATGTTGGACATTTGGAGAATAAATATAACTTTTAATTTGGGATTTTTATTGTATTGTTAGTACCAAATAAACCCTTTTTAATTGAGCAGATTGACTTTTAGCCCTATTATTGCATTGGTTTTTACATAAAGCATGGTTATAATTGGTATGCCAAAAAAAAACCCTTGGCATATTAAATTGGTCGTAAACTTTTATTTTATTTTATAAATTATTTTTGCTTCCAAAACACAATAAGGAAATTATAATAAATCAAAAACTGGCACAAAAGGTTTTTAAAAATTGATCAATCATCAATTTATATTGAGCAAAAAACAATTTTGTTTAATTGCATTTGCAAATCGCCGGTATTTTCCGGAAAAAATACCATTTGGTATGCTCTTTTTAGGAGTATATTGTATTATTGTATGTGTATTATGCCATTCATTTTTTTTATTTTATCAAGCAATAATACTGGTCAAATGTCAATGTAATAGTAACTTAAGTTTATGAGAGCTGCATACAATGATGTGTACTTTATTTCCCTTCATTTCAACAACTAACTTTTTTTAATAAGTGGACACCTTTTTTTGTGTTATTTTTATTCTTTATTTCAGACAATGTGAATACCAGTACAGACAGAATGCCTTCCGCTTCCACTGTACTTCAGACTGAGCTTCATACTCCACCTCAATCACCTTCCTCATTATCCAAAAGACCAGTGTCTACTTCTACAAGACGTAAAATTTTTAAAAATTTTGGAAATATTATTGAGCAAGATTTTACTCCTCGAAAACAACATCTTGTCAATATAATAATGAAGAAAGAAGACCATCTCAGGAAAGTCAAGTATCTTTGTAAGAAAAGGCTTCATGACATGCGAGCCATTTCCAACTTGGCTGACTCCAATGTTGTTCGCACCCTCTTTAAAGATACGATGTCATCAGTTACAGCTAATTTTATCATGTCACAAATCCGCAGTTCAAGGGCAAAAAGCAGCAAAGAAAGAAGATGGACCTTAGATGATAAGTTTTTAGCTTTATGTATTTTCAAGAGAAGCCCCAGATGCTATACCACAGCCCTACTTCAAAGTGAAGTAGGGCTGTGGCTATACCCTACTTCGAAAATTCTTGGCACTGCCTCATAAGAGAACTTTGTCAGCCCTCCTGGAAAAAGTTCCATTTGATGTAGGAATTAATCCCCATCTTTTTAAACAACTTGATGAAAAGCTGCCAGAAGGTATTGATAGATGCTGTGCTCTCCTTTTTGATGAGATTGACATTCAGGAGAATGTTCAGTACGATATTGGCTCCGACAGAATCTTTGGATTCCAAGATTTTGGTTCTGGGATTGAGTGTGACAACTCAAAAGTGGCAAACAAGGCACTAGTATTTATGCTTGTTGGACTAGTCAGAAATTGGAAGCAACCAGTAGCCTTTTATTTTAACTTTAATGGATGCAATTCAACAATATTAACGCAATGTATTTTTGAAGTTTTGCACGCTGCCAAAATATATGGAAAAGTGGATGTTTTAACAACAGTATGCGACATGGGAGTTAGTAATGTAAAGGCGTTGAAGTCATTGGGAGTAACCATAGAGACACCCTTCTTTATGTTTGAGGACTGCAAAGTTTATTCCATGTATGACCCTCCACATTTGTTAAAATGCACGTTCTCCTTATTTAGGAAACATAATGTTCTTCTGCCTTGCTCATTTGGGAATGAAACAAGCAAAACAGTTATGGAAGCTAGATTTGGAGACATCCGAACAGCATATAATATTGATAAAAACAATCCATATGTGTTTAGGACCATGCACAAAATCAAGGAGACTCACCTGCAACCAGTCATGAAATATGCTATGAAAGTTTGTGTAGCTGCACAAGTTTTGAGCCATACCACTGGAGCATTTTTGTACTCGCTTGTTAGTATAGGTAATACTTTATTTATCTTTTCTAAAATATTCTGTGAAATTAAGTTTTTCTTACAAATACTATATTTTTTTATTATTCAACTCATGTAGATACTTGAAGATTGTTATAATCAAAATGTGTTATTTATTACAGGTATACTTGAGCAAAGAGTGGTTGCCACTGCAGAATTTGTGAAATCCATGGATACGTTGTTTGATAGCTTCAATGGAAAAACAATAAATGCCCCTGCAGGAAAGAGCCTCCGTTGTGCTGTGAATGAAAACTCCCCTCATCTCAGCTATTGGTCCGAGGCAGTCCATAACATAAATAGCTGGACTTTTAAAATATTCCTTAAAAACGGCACACAAAAGCAATCAAAACCTCCTTCACAAAGTGGATGGATGATTTCCTTGAATGCTATTCAAGGAATCTGGAAATGTCTTAATTCAAAGGGTGCTACTATGCTACGACCAAGGTCATTAAACCAGGATCCTTTAGAAAATTTATTTGGCGCAATCCGTTATGGGTGTGGCTGTAATGACAACCCAAATGTAAAACAATTTATAGGTAGCCTAAAAACTCAAATTTTAAACGGTTTAACAAACCAAAATTTTACAACAACCAATTGCGAAAATGATGATCATATGCTATTATCAAATTTAAAATAATTTCTAAATATTCCTGAAGAAAGCGTATTGGAGGAACAGAATATGTCAAAAGCAGCTCAAACTAAACAAGATCTCTCAGGGGAAATTCAGATTTTGCAGGAAATATCTGATAGTGTTTCTACTGGCAGTCATAATATATTATCAGTAGCTTATGTTGCCGGGTTTATAGTTAAATCTATTTTAAAACATATAAATTGTGAACTGTGTAAGTCACTCCTAATTGCAAGTAATATGGAAATTCATAATATATATATTTCTAATAAAGAGTGGCTAGATGGTAATAATTCCTTAGTATACCCTTCAGAACAATTTACATCTGCTGTTGGAAATGGGGTAACTATTTTGGAAAAATATTTAGAAGAACACGCTTCTGAAAAAAATATAATATTAAAAGCTGAGATACATTTGAGAAACTGTATAAATTTTGATTGGGTAATATGTCATGATCATAATAAAAATATTTGTTCTTTAACATTTAAATCAATTTGTAAAATCGCTATACCTTGGTGGTGTAAGAGAAGAAACCAAAGAATTAAAGAAAATAAAAAAGAAATAAGGTCTTCCAAAAGAAAAATTAGAAAATTTAAACATATTTAAAATAAAAAATAAAATAAATTAAAATAGGCAATTAGTTGGATTAATTGTAAATATACTTCAGGTGACCAGATTTTTCGATGGGCAAAGCGGGACAACTCTGAAGGAGGGGGGTATCAACAAAAATTTTCATACAGAATAAAAGTAATATTGTAATATTTATTTATTTTTAACATAAGTACAATTTATAAATATAAAAAAATGTATAATATTTTATTCCTTGACATGTTTCTTATTTGAGTGAATTTGTTTCAGTAGATTGCAGTCATTTTTTAAAATATTGTAAAAATCTTCACCAGAATTTGTCGAATTTTACTTAATTTTAAAAGTCGGGAATTAAAAAAGGTCGCGGGAAGCGGGACAAAATATGAAAAATCGGAACTGTCCCACCGAAAGAGGGACGTCTGGTCACCTTAAATATACTACATTTTTATTGTTGTTTTTTCTGATGTTTCGGTAATGTTAATTTGTAAACTTATGTGTCATTTATGAAAAAATGGCTGTCTCAGAAATTATAATCAAAAGCAGCATTGGTGCACTCAAATTAAATATTCGTTAGATCCATTTAATCAGTTACAACTAATAATGATTATGTGTAAATTTGATTAATTATGACTTTACCTGTAATTTTTTTCCTTATATTTAATTTCATTGTCTGTAAAAAATAAATTAAAAACCAAATAAATTTAGTAGTAGTTTTTTCATTGAACCTCTGAGGACGTGGGTAAAGATCGACCATTTTTTCCCATCATAATCGTGAAAATTGAAAGTCGCGGTTTAGGCAATATTATTATATTTATATTAAGTTTAAGTATCTGTATTTACATTTACAATAAATCCATAATAAAATAAAACAGCAACTATCAAGAAAAACTTTTAAATGACATGATTATTGAATTCGTCATTTTAAGCATTGTTTAAATCTTATTTTGCAAAATTTGCTTAAGCGATTTGTATGTCTCAATAATAAATATCAATTAAGTATTTTTAATACTGGAACAAGTAAACTTAAAAATACTTATTATCGGTAATTTATTTTGGCGCATCAAGTGTCTAAATAAATTTTTCGAAATAAAAAGAGGGCTCTTAAAATGAATAAAAAATAAACATGCTAAGTTTGAAGGTTTTTTCTTGATACTTTTTATTTTGTTATCAATTTATTATAGAAATATACTTTAACTTAATATAAATGTAAAAAAATGGCCTAAATCGAAACTTAAAATTTTCTCGATTATGAAGGTTGAATAATGGTTGATCTTTACCCACTTCCTTTTAATGAAATAAGAAAAATCAATAGAATTAGTAATTTGAATTTCCCGGGCAATGCCGAGAGTTAGCCTCCGGCGCCATCTGCGTTCGCTTTCCTTGAAGCCAGACAAAGAAAGCATAACAGCTATCTCTCTCTCGGATAAATTATTTACATTTAGTTGCTCGTCTCGTTGTTTGTCTCTGTCTGTGTGACAAACATAATCACTTAGAAGTAAATACATATGCTTTTAAGTCTTTGTCTTTGTAAATACATATGCTTTTGAGTCTTTGCTTTACATTGCTACAGTTGTGCTAGAGGGAGTTATAAAGATTCGCGATGGGCTAAAGGATAATTTTAGGTTCTTTGTAGTAGTTTTTATGACCTGAAGATCAGTAATTTTAATTACCATTTTTGGAATGCCTTTTACACGCTTCCTAGTGCGTTAGTAAGTTCCAAGCGCTTGCTGTAAAGTTGTCATAGCATAAAAAATATTGATCCTATTGAAGGGTTATTGAATAATGAATTTAGTAGTATAGTATTTAGCTTAAAGTTATAGTAATTACTCACTAATCCGCCAAAACAGTCTAACAGAGATATTTTTATTAGAATTTTAAAATTTTTAACAAAAAAAAAACGTACCATTTGGTAAAAGATTGAGAATATTGTAAAAGGTCTATTGTTATATCGAACATAAATGTTTGATATACAACTTAAAATATATATTCTTGTTAAACTTTTATGAGTTTTATACAGTTAAAAGGTATAGGCGTGTTGTTAAATTCATCGATGAATCGTGCGCACTAATCGCTGTTTCATCAAGCCGTTTTTAAATTAATTGATGGAAAAGCGCTAAAGAAAGATGGCCGTTGTTTTAGTAGTATATGGACAAGAATAAAACTAGCGGTAATCTAGTGTGACGTCACGATAGATTTCAGTGCTAAACCATCTGATGAATTTAACAACACGCCTTATAATTTTAATGTTTAATAATATGTCTTTTCACTTTCATTTATAGAATCTTCTAAAACCTTATGGACTATCATTAAAATTGGTCTAAGATATAAACTACTTTTTTAGTAGGGTAGGCAGCTTTATGCATAGTCTGCCACGTCAGTTTCTTTTTGTTTTATATGATGCACGAACTTCATTTTTTTTAATCATAACTTATCTTTGTGCCGAAATGTCTACTTAACTCTTTTTAATAATGATAATTAACCAAAAAAGTCTTCCAGAGAACTTTAAACCATTGGGCTTAAGTGAACACCTCTATAGGTCCATGCCTTTGAGCATATACCTACTAGAAGCAACCTTGCTGCTTGGCAGTGGGAATAGCGTGCGAGAGAAAGAAAGTGTCAATGGGTCTCTCTCTCTCGCTTCGCGTGCTGATTGCGGGCTATATACAATGTGCCATTTTTTAAAACTAAACTGCGGTTTTACAATTTTTGAATTTAAATTAAAATTATTACTTAATTTAGTAAATAAATAAATAATTGTATTTTAAATTACTTAGGTCCGGGACCAGAAGGAACTCTACCAAGTGCAGATTCACAATTCCAGAGTGGTATTGATAATTCTGTTATGGAGATTCCAGATGAGCCAGAAATAAAAGTTGAGTTTCCTGATGATGGTAGTGACTTGAAACAAGATCCGTTACAACTTAATGAGAACCAATCAGGATCCATTAACTCTAGTGAACATAATTTTTCTGCCTTAAAAGGCAAACCGGTTATACAGTTAAAAAATGCTTCTAGCACAGAAAATAATAATAAAGTTTTACCACCTTTAAGACTCATAAAACCCATAGTAGCACAAGGCATATCAAGAAAACCTTTAATTTTAAGAAAGGTTTCAAAGCCACCTTTTCTAACCCATGCCAAACAGCCTCTCATAATCAGTTCAAGACCATCCACTTCAAACTGTGCAAAACCATCAGAAAATCTTTTAAAACCAAAGATCAAAATTCTAAATTTTACAATAAAAAGTAATTTAGACAAAACTGTGGAACCTTCTACAAGCAAAAGCTCTGTAGTAAGAATTGTTCATCAGACACTGTCAGAAAAAAATCTAATTGGATCTGCATTAACACAACAAATTAACAATGAACAGATCACTCAAACACTACCCAAAAAAAATCTAAATGGACCTGTATTACTAAAACAAATTAGTAATGAACAGACCACTCATACACTATCCAAAAAAAATCTGAATGGATCTGCATTACTAAAACAAATTGCCAATGAACAGACAGCTCAGACATTGCCTGAAAAAAATCCTAATTTATCTGCATCAACAAAACGAATTAACAATGAACAGACCAGTCAGACACTATCCAAAAAAAATTTGAATGAATCTGCATTACCAAAACAAATTAATAATGAACAGACCATTCATACACAACCAAAAAAAAATCCAAATGGATCGGCATTACCAAAACAAATTAACAATAAACAGACCACTCAGACATTGCCTGAAAAAAATCTGAATTCATCTACATTAACAAAACGAATTAACACCGAAAATAGCGCTCATCTGAGAAATGAAAGTGAACCATTAGCGAAAAGACAGAAATTAGATATTGGGACAGATAATGTTGATCACAGTGCTTTTAAAAAAACACATGAGAATGCTGATAAGCCCGATTCACAAGTGGATATGGTTAAGGATTGTGAAGTTCATACAGATGAGCCTAAAAATATAGAGGGATTTGGACATGGTAAGTTTTATTACAAAAAAAAAAATCATATTTTTCGGGTGTATGATGCTCACATTTTAATGGGCGAAGTGGGCTCCAAACAAGTAAAACCAAAAAACATATGGGTCAAAAAAGGTTAACTGTTTTCGAAATATGCTAAAAGTTTAAAAAAATTGGGAACACCGCCTTTTTTCATAAAAACGAGTTTTGATATTTTTCTTTTTTAATGAGATGTTTATTTATATAAAAATAAATCCCCTTTTTGAATTTTTTTTTGATATTTTAAAATTAAATTTATGTAAAAAACCCTTCATTATGGTTTGGTTAATATTTATTAAAAAATAATTGAAAAACTCACCACAAAAGGCTAAATATTTTTTTTTTGGGCCAATATTATATTTTAAATTTCTTTTTTTTATTTTTTCTTGGGAAAAATTAGATTCTTTATTACACACATCTTGTTTTCAAAACTCTTGGACACTACAGTTGTAAAATTAAAACAATGTTTTCCCCCATTTAAAAAAAAAAATGGCGGTCAACGGTAAACCCGTTACAACTGACTAAAATAGGAAACTCAACTAGATGGCTCCGTGCCAATTGTTTTTACATTTTTAACTGGGGAAAAATTATTATTATTTTTTTTATATTTTTTGATAAAACATTTAAAAAATTAGTTTTTTTTTTATTAAACAAATGAATCTACTGATAAGCGATTAAGACAAAAAAATTCGGTTTTCAGAAACTAACAGACATAGCTTTCAGTTAAGCAGTAACCATCGTTTAGACAAAAAATTTGTCAGTTTTGACACATATTTTTATATGAGCTTTTCTAGGCTTGTTTTGAGCTCCACTATCGCCCATTTGATTATGAGCATCATACATTTTTCCTCTCTGCTGCCAGGTGACACCAGCTGAAAGCAGTGATCCATAACTTTTTTATTTTTGGGGATCAATTATTGAGGCCCAAGTGATGCACCTAGATTTAATGTTAAATAAAACTCTTTAAACTTCTAGTTACTCAGATGACCCTAAATTTTAAATAGCACCCTTTATATATTTTTAGCCTACCTGGTTTGCCTTCTTGAAGTCTTTGGACAAAATTTATCTTGTTTTATCATTTCATTTCAAAATGGCACACCAAAAAATCGTTTTTTCCAAATTGGTGTATATTATGATCTATTCTTACAAATTATCTAGCATGTAAAGGCATTGAGATGTGAAGAATAGGGTGTAAAATATTTGTGATTTTGTTAATTTTTATTTTGAATATTAAGTGTTGGATAGAGGTTAATTTTTATTTTGAAATATTATTTTTAACCCTTAATATCTTAAAATCCAAAACTCGGAAAGTTCAATTTTATTTGATCTTAACTCTAGATCAAACATTTATTTACATGGTTTATCAGAACTAATATGAAGATGTATTCTTTAATGTAAAACGCAGAAATTATACATACCTATATTGTTTCTTATACATAGTTTATGTTAGCGCAAATAACACGCGTAGTAGGCAACATTCTTGCATAATGGCCTTAAGAACGCTACAAAATTCAGGAATATGGATACAAAATGGCTGCAAGCATTTGTTTGATGATACTGTTACTCACTTTGCGTGTATGCATAATGTAATCTACGTAAGGTATTGCAAACAATGCAATTATGGCAAATTTCGCGTTTTTAATAAAAAAGTCAGTTCTTCATACTGGATGATAAATATAATGAATAATAAATGTTTGATCCTAAATTAACAAATAAGGTGGTTCTCATGCGAGTTTTAGTATAAACAGCTTATTTCTCTTTTTAAGAGTAGCTTTCTTCTTGTATTATTCCAGTCAAGTTAACAAGATCACTGAATATTTTACACCCTGTTCTTCACATTAGCAACATGTACCACATGCTGATAATTTGTAATTGTACATCATTTACTAAAATTTTGAAAAAAAAACGATTTTGCAATATTCAGACAAATAACAATAGTGATACATTGATGAAAAAAGAATTTTGAGGCGGATCAGTTAAGCTAAAAGTATATACAGGTGCTATTTAAAATTTATAATTTACGGCTGCTTGCAACTTAAGCCGATTGAAAAATGGTTTATTAAGTCATTTAAGCGTGTTTAACAGGTGATTCATAAGTTTCAGTTAGTCTAATAAATAAGGTTACGGGCTATTACATGTATGCTGTGTCACCGGTATATTGTAAAGAGCTAGCCTATTCCTAATTTGTACCTGGGCCTTATTGCGTCTATTTTTTAAGTATGCTAGAATGTATTCCTCGAATTGCTTTTTTTAAATCTTTATTTAAATATGCTTGAAAAAGGTTCTCAAGTGCCTCAGGTAAAGATATTATTTTCAATTCAATGCATGCAAAAAGTTCTTTTAGCGGGCTGAATGGCAAGGGTAATAGAACCATCCCAGTACTTTAAATTTTAGAAAAATGTTATTTTTGCCTTTCAGTATAAGATAATAGAATATCTTTTAATATACAATATTTATACAGATTTTCCAAATATCTCAACCAGCTGTTTCCTTATTTTATTTTATAATATATTACAACTGATTATTTTTACTCCTAGAAAGAATATTTAGTATTGAGATGCTCCCAGATGTGCTCAAATTCAACAGATTCTGTGGAATACAGATTTTTTTAAATATGTATTGTTTTGTTATAAACTTTATTGATTAAAAATATATGTAATAAAAACGTCATCTTTTCAGGTTATGGTTAAGGACTGTAGGGGAAAAACTAAGCATTTCTTTGGGTTCTAACGAAAAGATAAACTGGAAATTTGAGTGTTGTTAAAATATCAAAAAAGTTAATAATTGGCGATTTGACTATGAACAACATTTTATTGAAGATGTTGCAGGAAGTTGAATGTAAGAAACTCATACTGGGTATGTAATTGTAACTCTTCTGGTGTGCCTAGATTACAGTATCTTTTATTTATTTAAAAGTATTCAAAATAAGACAATGGTACTTATATGCGTCACTTTAACAGCTTTAGTCACAAAAACAAAATTAAATTAGACTAAAATCCGAGAGAATAAAAGAACAACATGTATATATAGTTTCGAGATATTAAACAATATCTCTGATATTAATAAATTGATCAAGCTATTTAAAAATGTTTTAATATTCTTAATTTTAGACGTTAAAAAATTTTTGTTGTACCATCCATTAGAAGGTTAAGTTACAGTTTATATTATGGACTATGTATAATAAAAACCAAAGGCACAGCTGACATGTGCTTGATACATGTTTGGAGTTCTTATACTACCTGGCTAACTTATATGGAGGATATCTCAAATGAAGTTGAATCACCCTTTGACTTGCTGCAGTTGGATTTGCGACCGTCACTTCTCAATTCAAAAAAAATCACTACTATCTTATACAGTACCAACATTAAACCTTTCAAGTAGTATCTGGTTAAATAACACAGCCGCACAAAGTATGCATTTCATGAGACATATATGTTTTCTACGGTAATTTGACCTCTTGATCACGTATCCGGGGTCAAGACTCTTTCTTATCATGTCACTTTTTCCCAGAGACTCTTTGACAAAGTGCTGGGCTCAACTTCTTCTGGGTCTGAGCGCTTTGTGAGCTAATTTCTATAAAATTGATGTTTTCTCCTTTTGTTTATGTAGGTATTTTTAATGGCGGAGGATATATGCGAGCGCAGTCAGGGCGAGCTGAAAGTGGTTATGCACCAATACCACCTCCATTACTTGTGTCGTTAACAAGCTGAATTTTGGAAAATTCGGAAATTTTTGGGGCCACCTAGCCCGACATCTAGATTCTCCTGGTGACAATGACACCCTGCGTGACTCTGTCTGGAAGGTAAAAACTGGCGAATTGACTTGATGCTCAAAGCTATAAAAATAACATAGTCGAATCCACGACCAGAATTCGAGGCCTTGGTGTTACGACGTTGGGCTAATGGGCCGATTTAAACCCTAGCAACCTAAAGACGTTAACCAGAGTTACAAAATTGGGTATCATGTATATTGCTACCTATTTATTCTCCTAGTTTAGGAAGATGTTGTATTTTTATCAGCAGTATATGAAAAGATAGCGAACAGAAAATATTATGATTTCGCATATGAGACCTTAAAATACTGGTTTTCCTGAACATTTCAAGTTTTACCCTAATGCTGTTTAACAACGCCCCTAACTGAGTGTGTATGGTATATTTTCAACCACAAAAAGCCGGTTAGAAATCATATTTTCAACCTCTTTGGATCTTGCCCATATTTCATATAAGATGGTTTGGGTCGCTGAACCCGAATCTGAAGATTAAAAAATTCAAGATAGCGAACCTTTAACTGGCTGGTGTCTTGTTTTCAAAGGTAAGCGATTACATTTTGAAAATCAGCGGTTTAAGTCAAAGTTCGTAGAGGTGGTTTTTTGAGGCTAGTTTCGAATTTGAAGTCAAATTTGAAACATTCATGATAGTGGATAAAGTAAGCAAAAACAACAAATTAGAGAACAGTTTGATAAATGCAATTTTTGGATAAATTTAAATCATTATTCAAAGGGTTGGATATTTGTGTATTTTAAACCAAGACTCTTTTAGTTTTGAAAGAAACCAACAGACTATGTCCCTAACTATTTTGTTAACATTTTTGTAAACAAGTAACATATTTAACTTTGATTTTTGTATAAGTATTGTACCTTTTTGGAATAAGGTACATCTATTTTAGGAAGAACTTAAAGAATTTATGCAGAAACAATTACTATTTATAATTTACATTTTAGTTGGAAAAACATAACTGTAACAGAGGTGTAAACTAATATTCATCAAGTATCAGCAAAATCTGAAAAGTCAACCTAGCAACGGTTTTTGTGATTAAATGACTAAATAAAATTGAATCGATACTTCATGAAAGTTCATCTTAGTGACTACTTTATGAACAAAAAAAAATCATTACTAACTTCATGTTCACTCAAACGTATATAAATTAAAGTATGTGTATATTTTTGCTACATCATCTTTATCAATGGTTGACAGTAGTGTTTTCATAAAGTGTGTTAATGGCTCTTTCACGAGCCTAGATACTATAAAAGCTTGTGATATGAATTTCTTTATTTTCCATTAATGTCTTTAAAAGTAATAAATAACCATTTGTATATCTCTAAATATTAAACATAGATAAGTATTTGAATCATAAATTTTAGATATATATTATAGCAAATGAAAAAAAAAAACGTTAATGATTTTATTTATTCTTCTATTGATGAGGAGGTATGTAATAAATAAAACAGGATTATTTGCACTTTTGTTGCAGGTAGAAATGGTATGAAAGAAAGTTAGAAAGTTATTTAAAAACCGAACAAACAGTGGTTAATACACACTCAGATAGTGAGGTTAGGGGAAAGTACCAGTCGTATTATGCTCTCACGTATATTTAGGATGCCAGGACTAGAACCAGAAGAATTTTTCAGTTTCTTTGGTTGTAACAGGTAATTCTATCAATTCTTTACTTTATTTGAATTCTACTATTTCGTTCTTTGTCTCCATTCATTTTGGTTGAAAAGAACACCTCTGTTTGCACCAATAACCATCAGTTTCTGCATGGTTTACCTAAGCAATGTATCAGTACTTTGTGTTAACAACTATGGTTTGCATTTTGCACTAAAGCAATTACTGCATATTTTATTTCAAGATATTTTTCCTCAGTGAGAGTGTGTGTGGGTGTATGAGTGTGTGAAGTTGAAACTACTCCAACTTAATGTGTTGATCTTAACCTGGGCAATTATTGTGCATGTTCCCTTTTTCTATATCTCTATCATATCATGACACCTCAGAGATGTAGAGATTACAACTCATTGCTCATCTGAAAAGGATAGTTGATTGCCTTCCATGTATTTTTTAATTTTAACGGTTTTAAGATTTAATACTACAATTTATTGACGCGCGGATGCCATCGTGAGTGATATTTGACATACTTAAATGCTGACAATTTATTTATTTTTAAAATTCGAAAAACTGAATATAACTAAAGAAATACCTTGATGATCAATATTAATACACAGCGTGCCATTTATTTTGATTCTGACTTAAGGTAACAATAAAAAACAAGAATGTAAATAGTGTTTAATAACAGATAAGTTTTCATTCGCATTGTTGTGCAAAAGTTAAAAAGAGATCTTTCAACGTCAATCAAAATTACCTCAGTTTGTCGCTGATTTTGAAAAACGCGTTAAAACGGAAGTTCATATTATTTTTCTGTCTTTCAAAGGATTGCAAAAGAGTACTGCAAACAGTCCATGCATTGCGTATAAATAAAAATTGTGTCAGAAATAGAAGAAAAAATAGTGGAATAAAAATGGTACATTGGTCGCGAAGAGTTGAGAGTTAAAGAAATGAATTTATTATTCATTCAGTTAATTCAGTTTTTGAAACAACATTTTTATCCGCTAAAAATCTTTGCTGCTTACTCTTTCATCTATTCGCTCAACAACTTAAAGAAGGGTAGGAATTATCCAACATTTGAGATGAAAAATATGAATTCAGTCATTTTCACAGGTGAGGACTTTCAGAAAGTAGTTTGTTCCAGATTCAGAATGTTAAAATACAGATTTTGTTTGCAACGAGGAAGAATTCCAGTCAACACACTCCTGTTTTGCCACACAAAATAGACTGGAATGTGTGGAAGAAAACGAGTAAGGTTTGCAGCTCGGTCATATGTAAGTATTTTGGGAAAGATAATGCGTAATCACGATCATTTTGTGTTCCAATCCAATGACTGTTCTTCTCACACATCATTACAGTGAAATGGTTAGTTCTGGTTAACCCATAACATTGAGGTCTTACTTTGGATTTCGAAAACTGAGCATTAATATTATTTAGTGTGGACTATTATTGTAAAATGTTGTATTTTCACGCTTTCAACCTTGCTATATTAATGATATGTATGACTCCATTCTTTCAACGTGTGTGAAAAACTTGTGGAGAAATGTCAGAACTTGATTAATTATCTTTTGACTTGAATCCTCAAATGCTAGGGAAGTTATCCATAGCACTATGACAAAATTCCCTTCTGTCATCTATTCGGCCAAGGAAAGCCAGTACTCGCCCAGCATGGATCTTCTCTTGGACGAGTGCATAGTAGTCACAAAGGATGTGCTCCACGTCTCGTCTTCCTGTTCACGAACTTTACGCAGGTGTGTCGTTTATACCTATTCTAAAGAGGTGTTTTCGCAGTTGACAATGTCGTGAACGCCCGTGATTAGACGAAGGTTTTGCCCCGCAATGTTGCAAGTAATGATTATCTCTATCTCTGAAACTATTCAGTAACTTCCTGGAAAGTTCTGGGTTACCCTGTTTCATTCCCTCGTCTTGTAAACTGCTGCTGAGTGTCTTTTGAACCTGTTCGAATTTAAACGTTTTGTCTGGCGGCTTTCTGGCCAACGAGTCAGCAAAAGAGCATGGTGACATTCTAGTATCCAGTATCAGTCTTACGGCTTTCTCCATCATTTACTGTATGTTTAACCCATAGGTTGTGGGATATTAATCAAAGATCACAGCAGAAAATGTACACCTGCGCTCCCAGTGTTATAAATTTAATGAAAAAATGTAATTACTAACATACCAGTTGAGCCTGACTCTAGAACTATACAAAGCATTATAAAAATTGAGGACTCTGCATTTCTATCGAGCAACATGATCCTATTGATATTAATCACAATGATGACTCTGATATGACTGAAACATAGTCTATTTGGATATTTAGATTAAAAATGTAATTATGTATAGATAATGCAGTTATAAATTTATTAAAACTTTGCATATATTGAACTGCTTAATGTAATTTTAAGATTATACTTAACTAAATAAACAATAAATTATAAATCTTTATAGTATTAAAGTCCGTCCTAATGTCCTGTCCTTTATTACCTACCGTACCGCAGTTTTATTGCTGTGAGCAGTGCTCAATCATAATGAAGAGGCCGAGCTAACACGGTATACTTTGAGACAGACTATATAAGAAAACGTACCTGTAAAAATTAGTTTAAAAAATAAACATTTGTTTCAGAGCCAAGTGTCAATAGCTCAAACTTTGCAATCGCTCATATATTTGAATAGAACAAAAGCTGGCATTAGGAATTATACAAGTAAATCAGTTACGTATGCGCACAACACATGAAAGACATCAGAGTTATATTTCCAAAAAAGAACCAGAGGTGCGAATACGTCCAAAGCATGTAGCTATTGGTAGGTTTATTGGAGGCTATATTTTGAATGGTTTAGAAAACAAGTTATCAAAAAAATATAATCTCTCTAATTAAAAATATCAAAACTTAAAACTATGCATAGCTTACATAAAAATATTTTTAAACTTTAAGACATTGTCCCAGTTAAAATCTATTATTTATGCTGGAAAGGCAAGTAGAAGTTCCTTATTGTATTTTGATATAAAAGATAAAATAAATATTTAGAGCAGTGTTAAAATATAAACATATATCTGTGCAATTTAAAAACAATCTGTAAGAGTAAGATCATTAATATAAATACAATGCTCTTTTTCAAATGAGATGCAAGCATGTTAGGGATTGCGGAAATGCCCATTTTACAGGGAACAATATTGAGCCAAGATGTGGAACAGAAAAGGGCAAAAACGTGTTTTCCTGAGGTGGGCTCTGCCACCCATTCAGGAATTGAATTTTTTTTCTTATCAAAAATAGTTCGGAAATGGATAGATTGACTTATTCTAAGCAGCTTTTGTTCCATAAAGTTTTTTCCAGAAAAGTGTTGCGCCTTTCGGATTATTTAATTGAAATATATTTTCAACCAAAAAAACCACGTTTTCGGCAAATAACAGAAAGTAAGCATTTATCGAAAATATCATGCTTATCAATCTTGCTTATAAAAACAACAAGAATGATGTCCCGACCAATACAAAGCGGAGTTATATCCTGTTGAAGGTTAGTTCGTCAAATGCCACCTTTGAAAGTTTCAACAAATGTAACAAAAACAATACATTTTTCGAGAGCTTCTTTTCTGAAGTGCTTAAAAAATACCTTTTTATTTTTGTTTTTATAAAAGTCTCTGGCATTTTTAAATTAAACCCAGTTATGGCGCATGGATTGATCTCAATTTTTTAGATGAAAAAAAGATTTAAAAATCACCCTAATTACCCACCCCAATTCAAGCAATCTTTGTCTTTACAATTCACTTTATATAATATGTAATTTGTGTCTATCATAAGGAAATTTATTGTAGTTAAAATGCTTTGTATTTTATTTTCAATAATGAAAGAGACATTTTGAGTTAAAAAAAAAAATAGCCTTTTCAAAATAAGCAAAACCTTAATGATATGTAAACTGAAGAAAAACAGTGAAAATTACTGGTAAAGAAAACTCTAAAATTAAGTGTTTTTGAGTTATTTTAAGATATTTTTTCACATTCTAGAATGTTTCTTTCAGTTATTGTTTAAAAAAATATTTTAAACAAATCATTTACGGGCATATTACAACTACATATAAAGTGTGTAACGTAACTAAAAAGATTATTTTCAATTAAAGTATTAGTAGGGGTGTTACATTTTTTTTTTCTGTCAAAGAAAAATAGAGATCAACTTTATTTTTACCATATTCAAGCGATTGAGATAAAAAACAATAATTAAATGTATCTTTTTTTTTGTTATATCTAGTTGGAAACTTTTTAATGTTGGCATTTGACGAATAGGAACCAACCTTCAGGCTATAACTCTGTTTATATTCTGGGTCTATGGACATCTCCTGACCCACCATTCTTGTTGTTTTTATAAGCTACATTTTTGATAAGAGAATGATAACATGATGATATTTTTTTCGAGGAGTTATTTGCTGAAAGCCGTCTGAAAACATGTTTTTTTGTGTGGCTGTTGCGAATAACAGAAGATAATGTGCTCTGAAAAACATGGATAATTGCTTAGAATTAGTCAATCTATCCATTTCGAACTTATTTGATAAAAAATTTCCAGCTCTTGAAAAGGCGATTACCCAGAAAAAGCATCCTCGGCACGATTACAACTTTAAATTGGGGTGATCAAATCATCAGACAAATCAATGTTTGGAAAAATCTTTGTGACATGATCCTTAATGGCCTATATTCGCCCAGTTGAACTGAGGGGGTCTTGGCACAGCGTGGGCCTTGTGATTACTCAGTAAAGATTGAAGACCAAGCTATATCATTGTCGCCGGTGGTAAAGTGAAATAGTCCACGTGAAAAAAGAATGTCGAAAAAAAGTACGTGTTGAAAAGGCTTACAAATCGGACTAAAGTATAAACGAAAGCAACATTATTAATTTTCCTGTCATTATCTTTGATTTCTAGATTAGTCAATGAGGCCTGAGCCATGAGGAGTAACGTGATGACGCGACATCTGGTGGACCCAAGCGGAAATAGGTGGTATATTACATCTTCCCAAACAGATGGTACTATGTAATAAGCACGTACAGAATAATCGTGTTGGTTCGAAGAAAGTTCTGGTGTCTTCCACTCTTCTGGGTAGCAGTAATTGGAATATATAAGAAGGCTAATTGGCGCAACCATAGTCAGTTCCTATGACCACTGTTGTTAAATGAAATATTGCATACCTCAACCCAAACGTGTTTGTGCAGTGTTTAAGTTTAAAGATATCTTTATAACAGTATTTGATTTGATTATTGCTTTTGTATGTATGAATTAGTAGTATAGGAAAGAAGCCTTGAAAAATTGATAATTGTTCTGAGAAAATTCAAAGATCAGTGGAACATTCAGTATTTAGCTAATTGGGGTCAGTAACAAGGCGCTATGTTGATTTGCAATGAAAGCATAGCCGTTCAAAAAATCTAAAACATTAAACGTCATTATGAAACAAAGCATTTTAATTACTCAAAATCACTACAGGAAGTTTAAGATTTAACAGCTCTTAGAATTACAAGCAGCTGGAAAACCATTCACGATGGAAGAGAATGATCAGAATACATATATTATTGGCAGAAATATTACCTGAAGAGACCAAGTTATTCAAATGCTCAGTATGTCAGCCTTACTACTTGACGAAGGGTAGAAAACATCGCTGAAAATATATCTAAAAAGCATATTCCCTTAAAAATGGACATTTGAGTGGTTTTCTTTGGCCTTGGATATCGGATGCTGCTCAGGTGTTGATTCACTATTCGAGGAGTAGACAAAGCCTGAAGTGCCTGAAGAACTTCTTGATATGTATAGTATTCACTTCTGGCACAACTACTGTTAAGATAACGAGGAGTTGAAATGTTATTGTGTCAGACATGATGGGAAAAACTTTATGAAATGTATTACAACTGGTGGAGGCAAAACGTTTGATGGGAAGACAAAGGAGTGGTCGCTCTTGTGTCAAAGGCTGTGAAAATGACGGTGGTTCAAGTAATTAGTCTTACATTGTATGTTCATCAACAGTCTTTATTGCGGAAAATGTTTGGATATCTGCGACGTTCTGAAACCCAGTCATATCAACTGTTCATTTATCAGATCTTTGCGGGCTGAATCACCGACAATTCCGACAATTTATTGAAGAGATTGGAGAAACTGACTTACCTTATCATACTGCCGTGTTTGGCTTAGTTGTAGGAAAAGTCCTTCAGCGCTTTTGAACTGAAGCAGTGAATCAAATTTTACAGAAAGCATCTCGCTCTACTGAACTAAACTTGCTGGCGCTGGAGTTAGCATTCTATGTTGATTTGACAAAACATGTGAACGAACTGAATTTGATTAGGAAAATAGCATCACTTGGTTATACGTCAGATCCATTCAGGAAGAAGTGAGACTGTTTCAATCACAACTAAGAGTAAATCATTTACATTTTTAAAACATGTGATATTCAGCCACACTACTGGTTGGGTTTCTCCATCGATTTTGCAATCGAAACTTTAAGTGCTTTGAAGATAAATTTTTTGATATCAGTTTCTCAGTTTTGGTATTTACGAATCAAATTAAGTTTTTCAGAATCCTTTTCATTCTGAGCATTAGAACTTACGCCCGGAACTTCAAATGGAAATGATTGATCTACAATGCAGTGATATAATTAAAAATTAAATATCTGAAACTCATCTTTGTTGGAATTTTTATAGCGTTCACTGATACAATTTGATAATTTGCATGATTGTTTTTGTGGTCTGTTTTCTGTTTTTGGTACCTACTTATTTTTGTGAAAACCTTCTCACAAAAATGAGATACACAAAAAATGTTTACAGATCAGGAATTAATGATGAGCATCTAAATCTCTTTAATAATTGTTAGTGAGTGATCACAACTACAAGCTATTGTCAGTGGAAAATCTCAATTACATAAATCTCATTAGTATTTCATGTCATTATGTTTGTTATAAGTTATGTGATTATTTAAAATGCATAAAATGTTAGTTGGGATTCAACAATAATTTGTTAGTTATTATATACTGAAGTTAAATTTTTCTGTATATACATGTCTTTACTCATTACAATTCTTGTTTCTTTATCCAACATCACAAAAACAATAAGCCTACAAGAATGTTATGAGTTAGTTAACCATGATATATCAATATTAGATGTCATATTAATGAATTATTCTTATAAAATTAAGAATATTTCAATAAAATATTTAATTTGCTATAAAATTATTTGTTCTCTAAAAGGAGTTTTCAAGTATGCTAGCTCTACGCGGGCCGGACAAAATCCTGTCCGCGGGCCGTAGTTTTGAGACCCCTGATTTAGGGTATATACGAGGTGTAAAGTATGAATGCTCACGATTTTAATGGGCAATGGGAAGAACTCAAAACAAGCCAAAAGCCAAAAACACATGGGGCAAAAGTTAATTGTTTTTGAAATATAGCTTCAGGAATTTAAATTTTGGCAACATATGCGCCCGCTTCATCATATAGAGTCAAACGTCTAGCGTTTTGTGAGGTTTACATATTTACAGTTTTTAAGAGATTTTATTTACATAAAGTATTACTTTCCAATTATTTTAATATTTAATTTAGAAACACATTAAAGTAAAAAACAATAAATTATTATTTGGCCTATTTTCCTGATTTTTTTTTGGACAGTGGCATGCAACTCTCACCTGGCTACTCTTGCTGCCCACCAGCCTCCCCGCTTAAAAAATTATAGTTTTCTTTACTTTAAGCTTTATTTAAGTTTTATTTGTAATTATAAAATACTTATGCTACCACTAGATCATGTGTAGATATCCATTTTAAAAGAACACAAATTATGTTTTAAAACATTTTTTTATTTATTGAAGAATAGAAAGTCTTTAATTTTCATAAATGAAGAAACAGAACTGTGGTATGTGATACCTAATGACCTTGTACTAATACTGGGATTTTTTTCTGCTGTTTCCAAAATTCTTTTCAGCTTGTTCCACGGGTATGTACCTCCAGGATTTCTCGGTTTTACCATCCAGGCTGCTTTGCATTCATTCTGGAGAATGCTGACGATAAATTTAAGGCTACTAGTTGATGTTGTTTTATTTTGTTTGCCTCATAATGAGTCTATGTGTTTAGCGTATTCCCGGATAACAGTGCACGACTGTACGATGGACTCCACGCTACAGGTAGCGCTGTTGCCAGTTATTTTTTTAAATTTTTAACACGGGGATTTTTTTATTTGGAGACTGAAACATTTAAAACTTGGTTATTTATTGTGAATTAATCTACCCATGAGCGATTAGACAAAGTTGCAGTTGTTAAGCTTTTTAGAAATAATTGCTACTAAAGTTTGTAACGATATTTTTAGATAAAAAATTGTTAAGTTTTGACACAAGTGTCTTATAAACTTTTGACTGAGCATCATACTTTTTACACCCTGAATATACTATACAGATAGAGGGAAGAAATGC
Organism: Listronotus oregonensis; assembly: GCA_019359885.1. Lineage (NCBI taxonomy): Eukaryota > Metazoa > Arthropoda > Insecta > Coleoptera > Curculionidae > Listronotus > Listronotus oregonensis. The sequence goes on from JAHBCN010001550.1 coordinate 101,839, forward strand.
TTCTGGCTAAGAGGAATTCAGTTTTTAAAGCACTGTGGCTGTGCATATGGTGTGTTTATAGTAAAAATATTAATAAACTCTTATTTCATAAGATTGATTTCTTTCATTCATATAACTTGACCAACAAGATGTTTGTATCTACTTGATATACCTTTCATGATTATCAAAAATACAATTACTATTTTTGCGACCAAAATGGTTTAAGAAAGGGTAAACTAAAATATTTTTTATTTGGATATACCGAAATTAATGCCCAAGTATTATAAGAAAATAATATAATAGAAATTTCCTTTATGAGTATTGCGCCTTTGTCTGTTCTTATCCTCATATCGGAGATTTGGTGAAGAAATATAGATTTCCATCCGATAACGAACTGTAAGTTTTAGTTAAGTTCTAACTTAACATATTAAAAATTTGGGCCACCAATAATATTGGGCCTTTTAAAGGGTATTTTCCAACACTTTTTTCCCCCTTTTTCTTATAGATAACATTATATATTATTAAATTTATTTCTATTATTATTTTATTATGTATGTAAAAATTTAAATTTTAACTTTTTATAAAAATTAATTATTACTTCCCAGAGCTTTTCCCAATTACTTAAAAAGTAATCAATTACAATTACCAATTACTCTTCAAAAGTAGTAGTAAATTACGATTACCAGTTACTGATGTTTGTTAAAAGAATTTCATTCAATTAAACTAAAAAAAAAATTTTTTTTTTTATTTAAAATTACCAATATGTAAACAGATAATAAACAAATAAATTTATAAAAGCAGTGCTGTCACGTTCAAACTGTTTTCAGGGTTCAACAAATGACCAGACAAAAAAGAACAAAGGTTTTTCTTAGTGTAGACAGTTAAAACGGCGAACAAACGTTTGTTTTTTTCTTGTTCTGTTCATGGATGTCGGAATCAAGAATTTTGTTTTTATGGTAAACCTACTATTCCAACAGTAACCAAAACACATACAAGAAGTGAAGAACGAATGTTTTTTTTGGTGTGTTCATACCTAAAGAAATTTTGTTCGTCGTCATCCCCCCCCCAGCGGGTCAAACAACATTTAAAATTTGTTGCCCTATGTAGACAAAAAGCACAATTTAACCAAAAACACATACAAACAAGAAAAGAACGATGTTTTTTTCTTGTTTGTTTTCGTGTGTACATCCTTTACAATTTAAAAAAAGTTACCCAAATTTTTAAAAATGCCTTTAAGTTTTTTTTTAAAATGAAACACAAAAACGTTTTCGTCTTGACTCCTTTTTAAAATCTGAAAAACATACTTTTATAAATTGGTTCTGCTTTAGCTACTCAATTTGGGTTAAAGCCCGGAATTAAAAGCTTTAACTGAAGGTGAAATAAGACTGTTGTTTGTATGCGGCAATCACTTTAATAAAAATCAATATCGAATTGGGAACCCTAATATTATCATGGGGTTTCCCTTCCACCCGGGTTGTTGACAAAAATGGAAAGGCAATAGCACTGGGGTCTTTTACAACAACCCAGAATATAAACCCAAGGTGAACAAGCCTCCTAATATGGAAGTGCCCATAGATCCGCTGAATTCAAAAAAGGCTTGAGTTTACCGTGCTTTGCGTACAGCTTCGCCAGCAACAACTTTCGGGAACCTAACAAATGGATATTTGACAAATCAAGTTTGAAACAGCCATAAGTGTAATATTTAAAATTAATTTAAAAAATTATTTTTTTATTTGTTTTTTATTAGTTGAGAAAATTTTATACCAATGGTGGGGTGGAAAGTTTGTTTTTAAAAAAAACGTTTTATAAAAGTTCCATTTTTTAAGGTAGTGTGATGGGCCGAGTCGGATTTTGATTCTGGTTTAGTACTGTTGAAAGATTCGAATAGTCCCAAACCCAAGAACATGCATATTTTTTAATATAATCTAAATCGAATACTAATTCTGGTATTTGAATATCTTGTCCCAAGATAAAAAATGGGATGACAAGGTGTTTATTTTTTTGAACAAAAATATCAGTTATTCATTCTTGCATTAAAGCACCAGTTTTGTAATGACTCTTTTTAACATAGGGGTTGTATGGATCTTATTCCATATATAATAAAAGCCTTTTGAAACGTTTTTCAAACGAACTGTTTCCGAATTGGGAAAAGTTATACAAGTGTCTTCTAAGTTTGCAAAAAAGTTATTCCATAAAAGTTCTGCATAGTCCAAAACTTAAAATCCCAACATTAGATATAATTTTTTCAGCATATCAGGTTTGTCAAAAATATGAATTTTACTCAAGAGTAAACTACCTTTATTTTACAATACAGAAGAATGTTAGTAAGTTATTTTAATTAAAATTATATTTAAATATGCAATTACAGCTGTGTAGCATAAAAATTTAGGATTCGATTACTTAATAATTTTATTAATTGTTATGGCTTGATACAATTAGAGTCTGTAATCTAAGTTACGAGTTTACTAAATCAGTTGAAGAAAAAATAGAAAAAAAATGAAAAAATTATTAGTAAATAATCACCAATCCTAAATTTTCATGCTAAATAGCTGTAATAGCATATTTAGTATAACTTTTAATTTAAAATAACTTTACTTATATAACATTCTTCTATATGTAAAAAATAAAAGTACTTTACTCTTGAGTAAATCATTTTTTGACAACTCGATATTAAAAATTGATATCTAATGGTTACATTTTAAGTTATGGATCATCAAAACTTTTTATAAAGAATAACTTTAAACTAATAGAAGAGTTTTCATATGGTTCCAACTTAAGTACACTGTATAACACAGGTCCACAAAAAATGGTTTGCTGGGTGTCGCAAGATTTCTTTGGCTATTTTCCCTCTGAACACGAATCTGAAGTCAAAATTGGGGGTCAAACAGCAAAAAATCGAGAAAGGCGTTATTTCAGATATTAATGTTTTTTTTTTTTTTAATTTAAAACTTCAATATCTCAAAAACTATAAAAGATACACGAAACTTTATAAGATAAATACTAAGGGTTCCCACGAGCAGGAAAAGTCAGAAATGATCAGATTTGGATTTTAGTCAGGAAAAATGTTGAAAAATGGCATAAAGTCAGGAAATATAACATATATGGTAAAGTCAGGAAAAATGTACAAATGCGTATATTACGCGTGGAAAGCTATTTTCTTGTGAAGATGTATCGCAACCTGAGGTTAGCTGCATTAGAATGAATGTTTACTTGAAGCCTTATACAATGCAAACAGGTTAGTGTATATTTGAGCCGACAAATGAATAAGAAAATGAGTCTGATAAAGGTTAGACGTATTTTATTTTGATATCTTATGTAACAATCCTAAGTATATTGATCTGTGGGATGTTGTAAAATTGGTGTTGATTCTCACAGGTAATACAGCTGTTGAGAGTAGCTTATGCATCAACAAATCAATACTTGTTGAAAATTAACATAAAAACAATTGTGTCCCAAATAAAGTCTATGATGTAATCATAAGTGCGGAGGACGAAGTATATGGTGATTAAACACAAAATGCTGACTTTAGTAAGATCTGTTAGAAGGCGGTATGAAGTGGCGTTGGAAGATAAAAGAAGAAACCAGTCAGAAAAAGAAAAACCAAATGCTGAAAAACGTAAACTTGATTCAAAAATTAAACAACCCGAAGATGAAAGAAAAAAGTTACTTATTACATCCCAAGTGGAAGAAGAGCAAATTTTGCAAAAAATCAAAGTATTGAAAAAACACATGGAATGGAGATGATAGATTTACGATTTTGTATTATGTAAACATGTCCCTTATACTACTGGTTTTAATTTAAGAACTCATATTTGTAGTGAAGTAGTGTACATTTTGTTATCTATGTATTACATACTTGTTATATATTTATTCACAAGTTTAGTCGGACTTTAAAAAGTTAGTTTTTATTGTTGTATTATGATGATAGATTTAGATTTTGTATGATGTAACTCATGTTCTTATACTACAATTTTACTCATAAGACACTATTTGTATGAAGTAGTCTACATTTATTATCTATATATTACATACTTTTATGTGTGTTGTAAAAAAATTAAAAAGACAGGGAGAGTTGGGCAGCTATGGGGATGGTGGAGGCTGCAATAAAATATTAAAAAAATTACAGTTGTATTATTATATTATTTACCCACGTTTATTATTAATTTATAGTGCGTGTGTCAGGAAAAAGTTCACTTTTTGGTCAGGAAAAGTCAGAAAAAATGACTTTGAATATTTTGTGGGAACCCTGTCTATGTATTTTTACAAGACCTTTAAGTTATATAACCTTTTTGTCTTAATGCAATCTTTTTCGAGTTATCAAAAAAGCGAATTTTTAGGATTTTTTCAATGTATACCCCTAAAAAAAATTGAAAATATTTTTTAGATTTATATCTCTACGGAATCTTAAAATTATGCAGGTCATTAAGTGGGCCCTCGAGTATTAAGTTTCTCTTGAATTGTAGGAACAGATCACTTGTTGTGTAAAACATTGCAAGTCGACTATAGAAACAGAGAGCCTCTATTCCTTTCCAAACCAATACCATGTTGATACTAATAAATTCCTTAGCTGGTTAAAAGCAGTAGAGAACAACCCAACTGTTGATGACAATTAAGGGTAAATATTCCTCTATGAAAATCTGTCGAAAGCATTTTGAAAAACGGTATCATGTTGGAGGATTCCCTAACAGATGATGCAGTTCCAACACTGGATTTTAGTGAGAGGTAAATATTATATAGACAGGATGTAATGGAAATAATATATTAAAATGGGTAGCTCTTTAGATAGTGTAGAGTTGGGGTCAGTGGTTTCTTTTTTAGTTTTTCGATTTTCTTACATCTCCTTTTTTGCGACTTGCTTTAGTATCGAGAACGCGATGCTGTAAATAATATCATATCATGGCACAAAGAATACAAGGTAAGATACAAAGGAGTTTTGAAATTGGTGCGGTTTGCGCATGACGTCACCGAGAGAGCTGCCTCTATTTAGTTTAAATACAATTTGTTAGGAAAATGGTTGTAGGTTAGCAAAAAACATTATTTAAACAAAAGAGATATTATTTAATAATATTAAATAGCATTTATTTCAAATATACCAGCTGGTCCATTTAACCTGAGACAGGCGAATAACCGGAAAACGGCACATTTTAAAAGAAAATGCTTTAAGTAAAAGTTGTTTCAAATAAAGGGGCAAATTTAACCGTATCCACAGCCCTACTTCACTTTAACAAGCCGTGAACAAGGAAATCTGGCAACTATGCCTTCAGATCTAGCGACACACGTTTGCTCAGCTGTTTAGTCATATGATTTACGTTGAATGACCTGTTTCTCTGTTGTGTTATTGTGAATAAATCAACTTTTTTGAAAGAAAATATTGTTAAGATAAAGACTAAACCTGTAAAAGGTCTTACTGTGTGAAATTTGTGAGTGACCGGGGCAGTTTTTTCCGCAGACATTGCGTAAAAACAAGAATATCTGCGGGTGAAAAGTGCCGGTGTTATAAAGTACTTAAAGTAAATGGCGGCAAATGAACTTGACATTTTGTGGTGGTGCTTTTTAAAAATAATTAAAATTAAAGTGTATTTTAATGATTCGTGTTTGGCTTTAATTTTGAAGGTATTTTTTAGTTATTTTTTAAAAACAGTAACAAATATTAGCATTGGAAATTACCGTAAGTACGTAGGTATACATTTTGGAATTTTGTCGTTCGTTTTGATTTTTGTTATTGCGTTGCATAGGTACTTGGTGCCTGCTTATTAGATACTATTTAGTTACTGTTATTATTATTATTTTCCTGGTAATCTCGGTATTTTCTCAATTTAATTAATTTACCATGCCAAGTCCTTGTTGTGTGCCTGGCTGCCTGGGTGCAAATCCAATTATAAAACTTCTCTTGATGCAGGAGAACCAGCTGATCTGTTTTCACCTTTCCAAAGGACGAAAACCTTAAAGCCCATTGGCTTGGGAATATTCCTAGACAGTCATGGTCACCCTCAAAATATTCTGTGGTTTGCGCTAAGCATTTTGTAGAAAGTGACATTATTAGAGAGGATGATTATCGCTGCCAGATGGGTCAATGCAAAAGGTACCTACCAAAACTAGACTAAAGTTAAATGCAGTGCCTAGTTTTTTTCCAAATTTACCACATTACTTCTCAAAAACAGTCCCTGTTTCCCGAAAAAGTCCTGCTGAAAGCTTGGCAAAACTTGAAAACAATAATGGTCCCCTTTACAAACGACACCTATTCTGCACTTTGCCATAGTACCTCTGTTTTACTAGAAATAATTGACTATTCATTTTCAAAATTTGATTTGTCGTATATTTTACCAGGTAAATTTACTACTGAAAAGTTAGAAAAAGATTTGGTAAATACAGACTTCTCGGAGGTTGTAATTACAATGTTAGCTTTGATGATATTTAAATGCTGAGAAAAAATTAGACTCAAACATATATTAGAAGCGCTGCTGATGGTAATTTCTCTTTAGCTGAGATTAAAAAACAGGGAGACAGCTGTATCCAGGAAAATGATCTTGATTGGACAATACCTCAAAATAATTACACTGAAAAATTTTTTTTTTTACCTGAAACTGAATACCTAAATGAATATGAAATTGACAAATCGGTACAAATTTATATAGCCTGTTATGCTGCCCACAAAATTGTAAAAAATATAATAATTGTAACATCTGTGTTTCTTTTCTTGTTGAAAGTAAGGGAAACCTAATTGACGACGAATACTTTGATTGTCTACAACGTGGCGGTTTAAAGGTTCCTACAGAAATTGTTAAAGACGTTCTGTTTCATATGTGCGCGATTTTGAGAAAATTATTAATGACCCTGATACTGAGAGTGACTTCCCAAAAATGGAAAATCAAAAAACTATCCTGTGTGATCTAACTAATTTAAGCACTAGACAACATGAAGGCTTTAATGATTTATGCTGCAATGTATTTGTGTAACAGAACAAAAATATGTTCATTATGATGTGCTCTATATTTTCAAACATTCTTTTAAATAATTATGTTAAAAAAAAAAATAACAAAAATGCCACAGAAAAATCGGAAAAGGCTGAGTCAAAAAACAAAAAAAGGAAACTAGACACATTTAATAAATAAATAAACAAAAAATAAAACTAAGTACAATTACTAACTAAATGTTAAATTACACTTGTTTCCTTTACAACAGCATCATGTTCTTATGCCTTGACCTATGCACATAAATTAATTTGTTTTAGAGTTTAAATATTATATAAATATATTTATTTTCAATTATTATACTGATTTAATTATTTTAATGGAAATATCAATACTATTTCGCGATCTTTGAATTGAGCCTTAAATGAATTTAAAATACGCGCCTCGATACCCGGATTACGCTCATCCCCTCGAGGGAAACCGATCTGAATCTTTGCCGGTTGGGGCCCGTGGTTGTTCACGGCTTGTAGTGAAGTAGGGTGTGCCGTATCACTAGTTTGTGAGCTTGCCTACAATTTGAAGGTAATTTTCCATAACAACTTTGTTTTATCAAATAAAAACTCCTACTTTTTATTTCGGAGTCTTAACCTACATACAAAAAGGAGCAACTTTTATATGAAACTATTTTAATCCGATTTCAATTTTGAAAGATATCACATCCCCACAAAAAATGTCCGAAATACTTAACCATGGTATTTTGTATGTTTTTGGGGTCGCTAAATTCAAATTCGGGGTCAGTTTGGATCCCATCAGGTTAGGGTCAAGGGCATTTTAAGGTTAAATTTGCAACATTAATCGCAACCAAATTTGAACAGAACAACTGTTGTTTTTTGAGGTCGCCGAATACGATTGCGTGGTCAGTTTGATCCCATCGATTTTGGTTGAGATTTGACCTTGAAATACCCATGACCCTGACCTGATGGTGTTAAATTGACTACGGATTCGTACTCAGCGACCCCTAAAAACATAAGTATACACTGTTTAAATTTGATTGCCATTAATTTTGCAGATTTGACCTTGAAATGCTCTTGACCCTGACCTGATGAGGTCAAACTGACTCAGGATTCAGTTTCAGGGACCCCAAAAACATAAAGACACCATAGTCAAGTCTTTTGGACCTACAACTTTTTTTTGTGGGTCTGTGATATCTTTTAAAATTGAAATCGAATTAAAAAAAAGTTTCATCTAAAAGTTGCTTTTTTTGTATGTAGATTAAGATTCTGAAATAAAAAAATAGGGGTTCTTACTGAAAAAACAAAGTTGATATGATATGACTTTCAAATTGCAGTCAAGTAACATACTAGTGATACCGTTGGATTTGTCCCTTTATTTGAAACGACTTTTAGTTGAAACATTTTCTTTTAAAATGTGTGTTTTCCGGCTATTCGCCTCAGGGTTAAATGGGCCACCATTGATACTTTCACATAAAATTAAGGAATAAATTAAAACTTTCCACTTCTTCAATGAATGTTAAGAAATGTTATTCTTGAATTTCAGTTAGTCCTACACAACAATATTTAAAAACACAAGTAATCACTAAACTGTATTGACCTCCAAAGTTCCATTCAAAAAGTAAATATAATAGTCTAGTATCCACATTAGAGACGACCTTCATCATTCCAAATGGATGAAAACTATTTTTTATCAAAAGGTTGTGATTAAGACTTCCTTATAATATATTCTTTTTTCCTGGGAGCCGTCTAGATTTACTACCGGAGGCAGCGCAGCCTTCAGGGCTTATTGTGCCTAATCTCCTATTTTCTTTTATATTAATCCCCCCTCTAGTCTTGTTCCTTCTACAGGTCCATCAACCCCAAGACTGGTTGGTTGATATATTCTTGTGTGTTCATTTTCGGTTGCCTAAATAATGCCAATCTTTTGTGGTTCAACGATTTACATTCGCACAGAATATGGTAGGCTGTTTCTTTCCCCTTATCGCACATTCTGCAACTTGGGTTCCCATTTTATGATCCTATCTTGTGTAGGTGTCCTCTTAGCAAATCGTGCTCTGTTAGTAGCGGTACTGTTATGCAAAGTCTTTTCTTTCTTGGTCTGAGTAGTTCTTCCTTCATTCTTCTGGATGGGCCTTTTATGAAGCCTTTTCCAAGTCTTACTCTACTGATGCTGGTTAGGTTTGGTTTAAAGTGAGTGGACTTTTTACGTCCACCACCGCGACCGCTCGGTTTATTGTGGCTCACACCTTTTTATATTTCTCCTAACGAGATCAGATTTCTAACGAATCCGATATCAGATTGGGAAACAGTTTTTACATCTCCTTTTACTCGTGTCGCTACCGGACACGAGCACAATATGTGTTCTGGTGTTCCTGTCTCCTGGAAAGTATGACGAGCAGACGATTAGATCCGTCATGGCCTCATCTCCTGGTTTAGTGACGTGGGTAGCTACCAGGTCCTTGTTACAGGAACCAGATGTTCCTTCTGAGGCCGTTTCTCCGGCCTTTCCCTATGAAAACGGTTCTATCAGTTTTCTGTTTAAAGCCAGGGATCCTTTTTTCCTACAAAAGCGGTTCTATCCGCCTTCTGTTTGGATTCAGGGATCCCTTTCTAAGCACCTGTTTGTTCGTGATGGATTAGCCCCTCCCCGTGAAACAGGCGCAGTAAGGCTAGATACTCTGAGAGGTCGCCCTGTATCTCAGAGGCACCGTTGGAGACACTTATTTAAGGCACAGGATGTCATTCACTCATCAGCACGGTATGCTAACACCTTGAGTTAAGCCTTATTTGTGTTTGTCTTAGCTTTGGATCCCGTTCCATACGGTGGTAACAAGATTTGCCGATAACCAGCAACTCTAGCGCATGTTCCAAAAGATCCTGCTGGTCCCAACCACGAAAACGACGTCCGAACACAGCGGTTGGGTACTGATGCTGGACCAGTATTCCTTGTGTTTGGTTCGGATCTATTTCCTAGTTGGCCCTCGTGCTGTGGTTTTGGTTACTTCAAGGGCAGGTTCTGGTCCAAAGTATGGTGATCCCTGTCTCGCTAGCTCTTTCCGCTTTTTCGTTGCCTTCTATTCCCGAATGTCCCGGTGCCTACAGAGTTCCCTGTTGCGTTCTTCTAGGACTTTCAGTTTGGATGTTTGCTAGTACCCCTAGTGATGCCGTTATTATGCAGTTTCTCTTGTTTTTATAGGACCTTCTGTTTTCTTTTGCCCAGTGCAAATAATGTCAATTATTATTTTTTAATTCTACATGACAGTACTATTATACCACTTTATTTTCTTTAATTTCCGTTAAAAATTGAATTTCTTTAATTTTAAATTTCAAAAAATATCAAAGACTTTATAAAATTAAAAAAAGTGGTATATTAGTACCGTCCTGTAGAATAAAAAAATATATATAAAATTGACATTATACAGGAAATATCAAAGTTTTTCATTTTTTTTTAAAGTAATCATAGTCTTGACCATAATTTTTTAGGCAACTTATTGGCGGTACGTTTATTTACATATTATATTTGATAAAAATAGTTTTCATGCGGGTTTGGGAGATGGGTGAACGTCGCCTTTAATTCGGGTCCGGTATTACAAGAGATTTAAAGAACTTATATTAAAAGAAAAAGAAAATAATACAGTTGTTTTGTATACTTACGGTTAAATATTAATTTATTTTACAAATTTAATTTTGTAGAGAATCGAGATGAAGATTGGGAAAAGAATACCGAAATAGTATGGAAAGAGTGCCAAAGTGATCCTCCAAATCCTTATGCCCGTAAGTAATAATGTTGGACTTTAACACAACAGTAATACAGATCATATCTACCATAATGTTTTAGTAGCGTTTTTTTTTTGAAAACAGTATTTTGTTTTGGGATTTTTAAAACAATTTTTAGTAATTTTTTAAACCTCGTTAAAAATATTTATTTAAAGAAAATCAAAATGTAGATTTTCTTATCTTTATGGCAGTCCACAAGGTTTGTACACAACCTGATTACTAGGGACCGTGGATGCTGGGTACTACAAAAAGAATCGGACCCAGAGATGTGCTATATGGTTTTCAATGTATTTTTTAATCATAAACACATTTTGGGGTCGCTGATTACGAACTCGAAGTCAGATTTACAAAATTCAAGATGGCGGGTCCAATATGGCGAACCAAATTTTAAAACTCTTCCGATTTACCCCAGATTTGGCACATAGGGGTTTTAAGGGTTTTCTAATTACAATTTCGAAATTGAAAATGGCGGATTCAATATGGCGAATGATTTTTCAAAAAAACATTCCTCATGAATTTTGAAAATCTGAGCTCAAATTCGGATAAAACGACCGTTTAACCCCTGTACCAAATCCGAAAAATTTCTGAAATTTGGTCCGCCATGTTGGACTTGCCATCTTGAACTTTGCAAATCGACTTTGATTAGAATCAGACCCCAGTGTCCTATAAATTTGGGCAAATCAAATCGATTTTAAGAAATAATTATTTTCTTGAGGTTAAATTAGGAGCATGATTAAGAATTTTTGAAGAAAGAAAAATTTGTAGAACTAGTGGAACAGCCAAAACTAAGGCTAAATTTAAGAAATAACAGGGATGAGTGAAGTAAAGTAATATCCCGACTCACCAACAGTATACTCTTTTACGAGTAAGAGGAACTGGTAAAATGAACAACTAGGAGATTGTTAAACAAGAGAAAGAAACTACTTTGGAAGAGAAAAAGAAAGTTTTTAAAGAAAACGAGGAAGAATTAGAGGAAATTTGGGAAACCAAGAAGAGCAAACTACTTTGGAATAGAAAAGGGGGAAAAAAAGGGGTACATTTAAAGTAAATGAAACCGGAGTGATTTGCTAAAAAATTGTTTACAGGGTGTTTATAAAACGCGTTGTCAGTGGAATGGGTTTTAATACTGTCCAATCTTTATCTTTTTTTTGTCTGGCAGTTCTTTGGACCTTTGGGTTATCTCAATATATTTCTTGCCAAAAAAAGAAGATAAAAATGTAACCCTATTTCTATTTTTTTCTCAGTAAATAACTATTATAACCTTTGTTTTTAAGTATTTTTTAAGATGTGATGATGTGATGTATTTTAATAAACAATGTGTAAATTCTTTAAAAAAATATACAGGGTGTAAAAAGTATGATGCTCACGATTTTAATGGGCGATAGTGAAGCTCAAAACAAGTCGAAAAAGCCAAAAACATATGGGTAAAAAAATAACAGTTTTCGAAATATGGCCTTTCAAAGTTTAAAAAAATTGGCAACACCGCGCCCGTTTCGTAGAAGCCCAGTCAAACGTTTTTTGCATATTTACACTTTTTTTAAGGAGATGTTTATTTACATACAAATAATAAAAATAACTTCTTGCAATTTATTTTGATATTAAATTTGAAATTAAATTAATGTAAACAACA
>JAHBCN010001551.1:0-114432 GCA_019359885.1 Listronotus oregonensis
TATACTAGATCTAACCATACTACTACTACTACCCATACTAAAGCTCCGATTTAAAAATGTTTTTTTTTACGTGTTCTGTAGACCCTCAGGAACATTCTCACCACTAACATCTGCCTTGAAAGAACAATAAAAAAATTAATTTTTTCCCACCCCAAATAATTCCACTAGTAAAACTTATAAAAAAATTTTTTTAAATTTAAAATTTTACTCAAATCGCTTCTGGGGGGTTTTGGGCCACCGATTACGAATCCGCGGTAAAAAATTTGTGTAAAGGGGGGTTCACCCCATCAAAACCACCCCTAAAAAATACAGAAATAAAGAAATTTTAAAAATTTAAAATTTTACCTTGAAACCCCTCTATCGGGGTTTTATTCTGATTACGAATCCGCGGCTGGCCAAAAATCGTGGGGGATTGGACCCCATCAAAATCACCCCTAGAAGTGACAAAATGGAGAATTTTAAAAATTTTAAAATTTCACCTTGGGTTTGGGTTCTGGGGGGTTTTAGGGGTTGCTGATTACAATTTGCAGCCAAAAATCAGGTGAGGTTGGTTGCCCCCAATCAAAAAAGAGGACAGAAATGGGAACTTTTTAAAAATTCAAAATTTTACCTCAGGGCTCATCGGGTCGCTGATTACGAATCCGCAGTCAAAAATCGTGTAAGGGGGGTTCCCATCAAAACCCCCGGGGGAAAAAAAAGGGAAAAATTTAAAAATTTAGACCAGTAATCATCTCTTGGGGGTTTTTGGGGTCGCAATTACGAATCCGGGCCAAAATCGCGTGAGAGTGGTTAAACCCCATTAAACCTCTAGAAATTACAGGAATGTTTTTTTAAATTAAAGAAAACTGGAAAAACGTTTTATTACACTCGTAATTTATTTTTTCAATTTTTAACTACTTAAAACCAAAATTCGCGCCATGTTATATTGAAAGTTTGTGGAAACTAGACTTCGGATTCATAATCAGCTACTCCAAAACCCCGAGAGAGATTTCCGAGGTTTTTTTTTTTATCAGTTTTACTATTGAAGATTATTCGGGGTGGGAAAAATACCTTTTTTCATTTCATTGCATGGCAGATGTTAGTGGTAAAATGTTCCTGAGGGTCTACAGAATACGTCAAAAAAATTTTTAAAATCGGAGCTGTTTATCAACTTTTACACATTTTCAGTATTTTCCCGGGGTTTTTTACTAGGCTATTTAATCACTTCCAAACTTCTTAAATACAAAATAAATGCAGAAATAAATTTTTAAGTTATTATTTATAATTACAATTTATTCAACTCGCAACAATTAAATTACCCTAAAGTTGCGAGTTGAATATATATATATATATATATATATATATTTTATATATATATATATATATATATATATATATTTTATATATATATATATATATATATATATATAAAAATTTTATATATATATATATATATATATATATATATATATATATATATATATATATATATATTTTTTTTTTTTTTTGCGTTTTGATTTCTTGGTTTTTGGTCGGCCAGAATGTAAACATTTGTGTTTTGGTACTTTATATTGATGACGTTTCGATCATTTTTTGATCTTTTTCAAATCTAAAAGTTAGGTTTCAGAAACAAAGTTAGTATAACTAGTGTCATCTAAGCAATCCAACTATGTGATCCCGAATTTAGACAAAAATCAATAAAAAAAGCAAAAGATGCTCTAAAATTAAATAACTACCTAGATCAATTAATCAATAAAAAATTTTAAAACAGAATACATAAATTTTATAATTCAACGGGAAAAAACGATCAGGAAAAAAATAATAAAAACAAAAAAAAATTCCTTCTCCACCGTTTGTAAATGGCCTATCACAAAAATTTCAGCCACTATTTAAAAAACATAATATAGAAATATGTCACAAAGCCTTAAACCTTTTATCAAAGAATTTTAGTAGACTTAAAACAAAAACTCCAAAAAATAAAAAAAGTAACATCGTATATCAAATTCCGTGTAAATATTGCACCGGTGTATACATCGGTCAAACAACGCAGTATTTGGAAAATAGGCTAAAAAGCCACAAATACGACAAAAAAATGCAACAGCCTTAACGAAATCACGAAAAGACAAAGGGACATAATTTCAATTATAATGAAACAAAAATACTTAAAACGGAACCAAATCAAAAAAAAAAGGGATGATCGAAATCTAAAAAAAACCCAAATTTCCCTAAACGATAAAAAAAAAATAAAAACAATCTTTTTAATATATATATATATATATATATATATATATATATATATATATATATATATATATATATATATATATATATATATAAATATATATATATAATAAAAAAAAAAAGGTGGAGTTTCTTTGGGCATAGAGCTCTTAATAAATTAAAGAAAAATAAAAATCCTGGTAGGTATGATTACTAAGGTTGGTGTTTTTTCCCTCCAATTAAATGGATAACCCCGGGTCCAGCCAATCCCATTCACCCCCACATCCATTTCTTGGAGGCCTCGTAATTTAAAACAACCAACCTAGTAATCATACCTACCAGGAATTTATTTCTTTAATTTATTAAGAGTCTCGCCAAAAAAACTCCACCTTTTTTTTAACTAAATTCAAAAATTTATTTTTTAAAATTTTTTATATATATATATATATATATATATATATATATATATATATATATATATATATATATATATATATATATATATATATATATATATATATATAATTAAAATAAATAGTTTGAGTAGTACTTTTCAATAAGAATGATTGCAAAAACCAAAATTAAATTTACTTTAAATTTAAAACGACCAGTCTTTCCCAGGGTTGTATCCGTCAGACCAGGCACGTCAAACGTCATAAAAGTAATGATGTGGGTGCATGTGCACTCGCATGAGTGCCTTCATTCAACCACAGTTCGACAAGTGCCTGCCTTGCGTAATTGGGAAATAATTTTACTCTCTTTGGGGATGTTATTTTTCATCTACGATGTTGCAAGGGGTGGAATCACGCTGTTTGATTTATTTCAATAGAATTATTTAATACTTTGGGCTCTAAGCCGATTAAGGTAGCGATTATTGTGAATTTATTATATATTATATGTTTTGTCAGATTTTTGGTTTATAAGAAAATAAAATTGGTGGTAGAAGTACGATTTCTAGAACCTTTGATTTGATCCATTTTACAGGTAGTTTTTAAAAGAAAAAAATTAAAAAATATAAAATATATAATCTTTGACTCTTATGTATATATTTTGGCATCCCGTCCTTATCAGAATATAAATCATAAAACGATGTCTTTGAAAGCAATATGTTCATTAAGTAATAAGTATGATAAAAAAAATAAAAATAAAAAGACAATTAAATTAAATGTTTAACATAGTTGCTAAATGGGACACATATGTATAATCTTCTATATTACTTTTGTAAAATGTACCACATAAACTTATAATTGTTGCCTTAAAATATGACAGCTGTGACATTATTTATAAAAGGTATTTTTAAATTTTGTCTAAAAACCTGTTGTATTTAACATTTTATTTTTTCTTATTAAACGAACTAGGCCCCTGACACATATTTAGCTAATAAAAAATTTGCTAAAAATAACCTAATCGTTTCTGTCTAATATTTTATATAGAAATTCTATAACAGAAATAAAGATTTAAAATTTAAATATAAAAGGGTATCCTACGTCACAAGTGACTAACCACACGTATTCACACAACTCCTGATCGACATCGGCGACCGGGACTAAGTTCCAAAATTACATCTCAGATGAAACCGGAGTAAAAAGAATACCAAGCGGAGTTACTTCAGATATTTAAACATTTTTGATTTTCACTATTTTAATTAGTTATTTAAGTGCCCTTTCTATTTATTTATTTAAAAAGTAGAATACTATAATCTGTTCATTTTCTTTTGACAAAAACACAATAAGAATAAGTGTATTGCATTGGTTTAAAAAGACAGTATGTGTTTATGTATTGCATTGGGTCAAAAAGTCGGTAATCATAAATACTTACGAAGTGTTTTTCTTAAACGATAATGAACAGTTTTTAAAGCTTCAACTTATTTTTTGAGATATGTTTTTTTTTTGGTAATTGCTATAGATTTTAGCCCCTCTACATTTATTATGTTGCATATTTAATTCACATTAAAGCGATTTATTTTAAATCGGAATAAAGGAACATGATGTATTCTTTCTATTTGCTATCAATAAAATAAATTAAGGAAGCAAAAAATTAACTACGGCAACCCTTGTGGCGTTATATCGTCATACAGCTTTTTGGTCTGACGAGAAATTAAAAAAAATATTTTTTTTTCTAAGAAAAGATATTTGGGAGATGGTTTTTTAATAGGTAAAGGATGAGATTTGACGTGTTTTTAAATCAAAATAAATTTCATTCAATGCTCAGTGGTCCGAATTTTTTCAAACGCGGAAATAATTCATTTTTGCATTTTATTTATATTATAGTAACACAAGTAGCGTGAAAAAAATGTTTTAAAAAATCTAGCCATATTTGGTAAATTTGTACAGGGTGATTTCCTAAAAAAGTTTAAATTGGACCTTTTTATTTCTGTTTTGATCTATTAATTTAAAAAATCAAATTTCATTCAAAACTAATGTTACAGACTTTAAAAATATCTGTTTAGTTAATAGAATTGTAAAAGGTTAGAATTATTCATTTCAAAGAGATAAGAAGTTCACAGATAGTTAAAGGTTAAACAGTTGTCACAATAACGTTACGTTGAATTTTGTTACCATAGAAACGTTTGTGAACCTGATTTGCAATAAAAAGGTGTAAAACCAGGATACGTGTTTTTTATACGGGGTGTCACGGGACACTACGTATAAAACTTTATTTTGCATTCACTTTTATCTCATAAAGTCATATTCTAAATAATAATGCCCAAAATAATATCGATATTTAAAAAAATCGGTACTATTTATTGTGGCTATCTGTTTCCTCTGAAGATGTAAAAGGGTCATCCGAGTCTGTGCCAGTTTCCACAGAAAACGAAGCCATTTTATTTGGCTGGAATCAGGTTTACGTAATAAGTGGAGAACTTCAGAAAATAGAAAAGTGGAATTTTTCTTGCAATTTTTTTTATGTGAAGATATAAGTGGGTCCGATGAAATGAGTAATCTATACTTCATATTTCTGTGTTAAATTTTCAGCCCCCTTTCTCTTAGCTCTATCAGTGATTTCGGAAAATAGTTTTTAGGGCAGCAGTTATTCCGTATAAAGTGCTTGGTCTGGCTTCATCTTAATGATGTTCTGAAAGCTGCTTGTTTATTTCGATCTTGAAATCAATAGGTGCATTGAGCCATTGCTTATTTTTGCTTAAAAACACTCCTAGTACTCTTGAACAATGTGCACTCTTTTTTAAGCCGGTTTTGACTAAACGTCATTATCTTGTATTTTAAAATGTTTTATTATATAAGTAATTAAGTGTTTAATCAGAGAAGAATGCCCCTCACCAGACTTTTTATATAGGATATTAAAAACATGTCTTCTGGTCAACAAAGTCATATTTATTATTGATTCCTACAAGACATTATTTCAGGAAAATGTGTAAATATTGAAACTAGTAAACGAGATCTTTACTAAAAATTAATAAAATTATAATAAAAATTAATATTTACATGTTCGGGAAAATGTTCAATGTTTTTTTGCTTTAACAAATTATTAATTTGTTCCATATATTTAATACACAATTTTTAACACCCTGTAACTACAAAACTGCCACCTAAAACCACAAGTGCTTTATGTTTTTGAAATCAGCTTTTCTTTTTTTTTATCTTGGGACAGTCCACGAAGGCTGATGCCTAAGTACTAACTTATCTACTGTGGATGTCTTCAGTGTGGTGAGAGGGAGTTTGTTCACACGGGATTTAAATTTTTGGAGATTGGGAGGAGAAGAAAAAACTTCTGCGGGCAGCAGGTTCCACAGTCTTGACACTCTAGGGATGAAGGAGCGAAGAAAGCGGGAAGTTCGGGGCCTCTCTAACTGAACTGTAAAAGGATGCATAAAAGTTGCACTACGTGTTGCTCTGTTGAGAGCTGCCAGAGAAGGAATTATACTGGCCAATTCCTCTGAGCAGAAGCCGTGAAAAGAAGAGCGACAGATCCCCTACAGCTCGAGGAAGCCTTCAGTGAACAGGTCTTCTTTGAATGGAGTCCAGAATGCTAAGTGTTGTAGGGGACGCCATTCCCCAGACATGAGAGCAATATTCTAAAGAGAGTCTGATTTGGGATACATACAGAGTGTACAGATTGGAAGAAGAGAAATATTTTCTGGCTCGGAAAAGGAATCTCTTGGAGATTATAAATCTGCAATAAAATATAGGCGCTTCTTTTTGAAAAAATCATCGATGACGTCATATCTACTACATAGGTTACCCTGTATACTTATATTTTATGTCAAAAAATGCGCAATTTAAAATTGTTATTTACATGTTTAAGGAAATTTTTAATTGCTTTAGCAAATAATGAATTTGTTCCATTCTTTATATACACACTTTATATATATTTATATATATATATATATATATATATATATATATATATATATATATATATATATTATATATATATATATATATATATATATATATATATATATATATATATATATATAATATATATACAGGGTAAGTCTGTGAAGTAAGACCCCCCGTTTATTGCTTTAAATTTTCAAATTGGAAAAAAAATGTTTTATACAAAAATATTTTGGTTTTTACTGCTCTATATTTTGCGAACAACGTTATGTATACAGGGTGTATCAAAAAGTCCGTACAAGAACAAAGTTCATTTTTTTAAATGACTTCCTATATTTTTTGTTACATTTTTGTTTTCTGCATAGAATTCTAGATATTTTTTATTCAGCATATCATATCCCTATATTCAAGTGTTTACGACATATTCGCATTTAAATACAAATTTAGAAGGTAAAAATCCGCTCATCTTTTAATGTTTTACGTTTCTATGGTTTCAGCGGTTTTTTGAGAGTTGCATAGTAACCATATATGCTACAGAGATTAATAAAAATGTCAAAATGACAGTTTTATTAATCTGTACAAAAAATCTTTTAATCGTTTTTTTCTTTATTTAAGGCTTTACCAATTTCTATTCGTCATGTGATATCCCATTTTTTCATTCTAAATTTGTATTTAAACGATAATATCTCGTAAACAATTGTATACAAAAATATAATATGCCAAATAAAAAATATCTAGAATTTTGTCTAGAAAACAAAAATTTAACAAAAATATAGGAATCATTTAAAAAATAAAATTTGTCCTTGTACGGACTTTTGTACAGTATACATAACGTTATTTACAAAATATAGACCAGTAAAAACCAAAATATTTTTGTATAAAACATTTTTCCAATTTGAATAGTTAAAGCAATAAATGTCCCTTTACAGACTTATTCTTAATTAATATATATATATATATATAATATATATATATATATTATAATATATATATATATATATATATATATATATATATATATATATATATATATAAATATATATATATATATATATATATATATATATATATATATATATATATATATATATATATATATATATATATATATATTATATATATATATATATATATATATATATATATATATATATATATATATTATATATTATATATTATATTGCTGGTTTTTGGTTTATCTGTCCCTCTAACCTCTACTTTATTAATTCGTAAATCTTTGTTGTTACAGGTGAAAATCTGGTTCCAGAATCACAGGTACAAGTGCAAGCGACAGGCCAAAGAAAAGGCCATGGCCGAACAAAACCAACATAACCAGGTAACATACCTTTCGATTTCTTTCAGTCCTATAATAACACAAATCCCATTCATTAAAAGGAAGAATGGAATTATTGTAGCGAGAAATAATGTTTTTAAAAGTAATGCTAGGCATAAAGCTCTAATCTTATTTGGGCTTGACTTTGAGGTTTATGGGTTTTCTACACTGATTTGCTTTCTTATAAGGTATAAACCTTTTTTTTCGTATGCGTTAGCAAAATACATTGTAGGTAGTTGCAATATTTTTTAAAATTACAGAACACAAGTATTAATTTTCTTCTTTTTCGTCGTCATCTTTTGGACATGTAAAAATGTCTGTTTTATTGTTATCATCTTCGTTGTCCTGGCCTTCCATTATTTCCGGGACAAATGCATTATCTTCCTCAAAATCGCTTTGTAACTGTTGCAAAAAACTGATTTTTGTGACCTTTGACCTTGAATAACTTACGGCGCAGGACTTTTGAGACAACTTTAAGAACATCAAAAGGAAAATATATAAGAGTTATGGCTTAATATCTCTTATTCCAAGGTTGGCCCGGCCCCTTTTTTTGCTTAAGTGATTCCACTACGTACACGTAAAGTTAAGAAATACGTTAATTTAACTAACCAGAACTAACCCAAACAACAAATTAATGTAAATCAGTTCACGCCAATTTTTATAACATGTACCCCGCACCTATTTGTAAATGTTTTTAATAAAAATACAGGGTGGCCGTCCATATTTTGACCCATTTTGATCGCGAATAACTTTTGAACAAATAAAGATATCAAGATGCGGTTTTCGCAAATATACTTATATTTCTTTAAAGTTTATTCTCGTATCTTTACCATTTTTATGTGACATTCCATTAGCTCAAAAACAAAATGGCCGATTTTCCGATATAGGACAACTTTGTTATTTTAAATGGAACACCCTGTATATGTTTCAATATTTTTAAAATGTAATCTTTCCCCTTTAAAAAATGTAACACAAGCTATGGTTTATCTTAAAAAATAACGCATTTATTGACCTCCAAAGAATTGACTGTATGTCGAATAGGAATATTATTTTAAAAGGATTTTTGAAAAGTCGCCTGTGGAAACAAAGTTATCTCGTTTCCATAACAGCAACAACCTCATTGTCAGCCATTGTTGGTCATTTTTGACAAGTTATTTTAATTAGGAAGCGCAAAATGTTCTCGTTAAGCGAAAAAGGAAAATGTGTTATTATGTTTGCCGAAACCAAATCAGTAAAAGAAACCCAGCGAAGATTTAGAAACATGTTTAATAAAGCCCCACCCACAAGAAAATTCAATTAAAATCTGGTACAGAAAATTCTGGAGTACAGGATCTTTAGCCCGTAAAAAGAAATTAGTAAACAATGAGAATTTGCTAAATAAAACGTTACAAATTCTGGAGATAACTCAGAAAGATCCAACATTGTCAACAAGAAAAATCTCAAGTTCAGTCCATATTCCTAAAACTACAGTACAAGAAATCATGAAAAAGAACTTAAATTAAAGCCATACAAAATTCAAATGTTACAAGAAATAAAAGAAACTGATTTTCCACAAAGGGTGGAATTTTGCCAGAGAATTCAAAATTTAGTAAGGAACAATATACATTTTTTGGATAGACTAATAATATCAGACGAAGCCACATTTCACCTCAATGGAAAAGTAAATAAGCATAACTGCAGGTTTTGGGCAACAGAAAATCCTCGACAATATAACGAACACGTTAGAGATTCGCCAAAAGTCACAGTCTGGTGTGGTATGTCAAAGCAAAAAAATTATGGGCCATTTTTTTCATGAACCAACTGTAACCCCTTGGACTTACGTTGATATGCTGGAAATATTTTTATCCCCAATTGCAAGAAGAAAATCTATTAATTTCGTCTATTTTCAACAAGATGGGCTACACCACATTATGCTAACATTACCAAGGATTCACTGACCAACGTTTTTGAAACCGGTGGATTGGAAGAGGAGGCCCTATTTCCTGGCCACCTGTTCACCAGATTTGACTGTTCCAGATTTTTTTCTGTGGGGATATGTGAAAGGAGGTGTTATAGTCCACTTCCCAAAATTTGAGCAATTAAAAATTAATATCCGAAACATAATAGAAAATATTCCTGAAGAATTTTTAGTCAATAGTTTTAATAAGTTTTTTCGAATTTAAATAAGTGCGTCGAAGTCGGCGGAAGGCATTTTCAACATTTACAGTAGTTTTTAAAAAGTAATGTAACCTTATTGTAACTATTATTTTGTGAATAACCTAAACCTTTGGGATCCTTTTTTTTTTGTAACATATGAAGCAAATTTTAATTGTTAAATAATATTGTTGGTCGACATGCAGTCAATTTTCGAAGGTCAATAAATACGTTGTTTTTGAGATAACCATAGCTTGTGTTATTTTTTAAAGGGGAAAGATTAAATTTTGAAAATATAGAAACATATACAGGGTGTTCCATTTAAAATAACATAGTTGTCCTATAATGGAAAATCGGCCATTTTTTTTTTGAGCTAATGGAATGTCACAATAAAATCGTGAAGGTACGAGAATAAACTTTAAAGAAATATAAGTGCATCTGCAAAAACCGCATCTTGATACCTTTATTTGTTCCAAAGTTATTCTCGATTAAAATGGGTCAAAATATGGCCGGCCACCCTGTATTTTAAAGTTTATTTTTATTTTCTCTTACATACTAAGACACCACCGATTTTTTATATGTATAAGTAATTAGCATAAAAACCGTCAGGTGGACAATTTATGTTCAGTAAGTTTGGGTGGTTTTGGGTACTGTGCGCAATTCGTCCTAAAGAGGTAAGATAGCAGGTCGGTATACGGTGTGCAATTTGAGTCCGTCCATCTCGGTAGCCTACCGCACAATTAAGTAAAAATAGTGAAATGCAAGCCGTTCCCCTTAGCTGGTTTAATTTGCTCAGATTGCTACTTTTATTTAAAAAAAAAAAACAAAAAGTAGTTCCCCTAAAATTTACCCCATTGACCATCTTTTTAACTGTAATAATAAGTAAAAGGAAATACTTAAATGATCAATTTGGAATATACTGTACAGATCTATATACAAATATTTTTTAAAAATATATGGCGGGCGACAACAAAATTTCCACCAAGCTTTTATTTTCTTGAATGAGAATATAACATTTTCAAATTTTAGGATGATATATTAATGCCATCATGCCGATTTTGGATATAATAACATCTGCCTATCAATTTCGGCTTAAACGGAATTGGCGTAAATTTTGATATTTAAAATGGAATATTTTTTGGATACGAATAATACAAGCCATTCCCGATGTACAATTTGTATTATATTTTCTACCTATCTTTGTTGGTTTTCGAGAAAATGGCGATTTGGAATATCCAAACGAACCCACATTATGCAGTATTATGAGAAAACAAAAGGGCCCATATCTAAAATATTATTAGGTTTAAATAGAGGTCTCCACAAAAAAATGTTAAGAAAGATATGCCTAGTGTAAATTTAATGTTTAGTACAGGGAATGTCAGTTTTCGCAGCACTTCCGGTAAAGCCGGAAGTTGTGTTATTATGACCTCAGCAGATAAAGTATCCAAAAAGAGTTTAATGTTTATGATATTCCGAATATCCGCATAATGTGAGGTTGTTTGGACATTTTCAATAGCCATTTTCTTGAAAACCAACAACAATAGGTATACGATGTCATACAGGTTTTATATTCTTCTAGAATTTAAATCTTGAAAAATATTCTTTTTGAAATATCAAAATTCACGCCACCTCTAGTTAAATCGGAAGTTAGTAGTTTACTAATATATATTCTAAAATTTAAAAGCGATATGTGTTTAATTAAACAAAATGGCTTGGTAGTGATTTTGTTGTTTGTTTATTATTTTGCAATTTTTAATAACATAACTTACCAGGTAAAATTGCCTCTAAAATGGTTTTTTATTTATTTAGACGATAAAAATTCTCAATACTGTTTAATTTTTTTCTATAATTTTTGTATAGTAGACAAAAAAATTAGAGAAAAAATATGATCTTGGGTTAACCGGACTATTGAAATAGCGACAAAAGAATACGTTATAATAATAATGTTGGCAGAAAAATTTTATTTGCACAAAAAATTCTGTTGACAGAAGGCCAAAGAAAAAGAGATATGGGTCTTGCTGAAATCATGTAGGTGACGTTTGTCTGTTTACCTAAGAAATGGCCCTAATTCTATTGAATCTCCCTAGCATTAATGAGCAGTATTTTTCTTTCTACATAAGAAACTCTAAATAAAGCATATATAAATTTTGGTAAATATATTCTATGACTTAACTGATAATTACTTTAAATAGTTATTTATATAAAATATTAAAATAAAGGACATTACCGTATTAATTTTTTATGACTGTACTCTTAACAAAAGATCATTTTTTATTAACATTATATTACAACAAAAATATACTTAATAAATTTTTAATAACTTTAAAAAAAAACTTAAATCGAACAAATAAAATTATTTTGTTTTTAATTAGCATTTTTTTTAAACTTAGTGTTCCACCACCCAATTAGAAAATACCCATGTTAATTCGTTCTTTCTTATTAATTCAGAAATAGTACAAAAAACCAAGTTAATGACCTTCCTATTTTTGGGTTTTAGCAATTACATATTTTACAATAACTAGATTTTTTTTATCTTTGGACAGTCCGCAAATCTGTACCGTAGGTGTCATAAGTAAAATAGAGGTAGTTAATTGATACGTGACTTAAAGTTTTGGAGGCTCCACGGTCTGAACACTCTTGAAATATACAGCAGGTCGATGGGCAAAAGAAGAAAACTTTTCTATAAGAGTAGAATCATTAATAGAGCAAAAGGCTTTTTTATATGGTGTTAAGATCGCTAAGAGTTGTGGGACACATCGTTCCTCAAACACGAAAAAACAATCAAGAGAATGTTTGATTTGAGATACATAGAGTATAAAGATTAGAAGGGAAAAATACTTTCTTACTCAAGAAAGGAATTCGAGCTTTTTCGACCTATTAAGATCGTTCTCAAAGCTAATGCCCATCAAGTTAAATGATTTTTTCTTCTGTAGAACTTAACGGCTTATAAGACAATTAAAATGCTTGTGTTTTTAAGGCTGTAAACTGAACCAAATTTTTGGTGCCTCAATAAGTTGAAGGTCTTGTTGATTTTGGACAATACAGTTTTTATTCTTTATAGTTATAAAAAAAGGGAATACCTTTAACATGCCGAAGGCTTATTATAATGAAAATTGCTATTGAACTTGCTAGGAAAAAGCTTTTAGTTATGTTGGATTTAGTCTATTATAAAAGTAACTTTATAATTTTTTTGGGAAATAAGAAAGATGTGATTAAATAAAACATTCACCGAGTAACCACCATGTTTCCTTAAACAATTTCTTTATAAGTTTTTTACCGGCGACAACCGTAAATTGTATCTTATTAAAGAAAGGCTAAAACCGAATAAAAATGAATTAAAAACAACAAATAAAATTTAAAAACTGTATCTATATTTTGACCTTTAAAGCAAGGTATGATCTCTTGACATATCAAGGGCTCTTTCATTAGACTAAACAGATCACTCCGTCGCATGCCTAATTTAATCAGAGCAATAAATTACTATGCTCTCCATAAGCGTCTTCCGACGGATGTAAATGTTTGTTGTCACCAATCAAATTTATATATGAAGTTAACATGTAATGCATTTTAAAAATATTTTACTGGTTACTTTTTATCTATAATTATTTGATATGTAGATTCATTGTATTTGTGGGTAGAAAAACCTTTTACTCTTTATTAAAACAGTTTTTTTAAATTGTCTAAAAATAAAGATATTTGTTTATCGTCAAACATTGAAATCTGCAATTTTCTGTAATGACTAGTCAATGCATGTATTGTCGGCAAACATTGAACTTTTTGTATTGTTATTTATTTTTTATATTTGTTGTTTAAAATTTTAAAAATAACTACGCACTTTAAAACATTTATTTTTTTTTCTTTTTAGTCATCCAGCTCACCTCGACGAGTAGCAGTCCCTGTTCTAGTCAAGGATGGCAAGCCCTGCTCAGGCAGTAGTAATCAAACAACTTCATCCTCCTCAAGTGTTCAAACAAATTCCGATCCCTCAAGGTCACAGCAATCTTCGGCCTGTCAGTCTAGTCAAGCACAGGCACAATGTATGGCCAATGGTGGACTTGCCATGGCATACGGAAGACAACAATCCAACTACCAGCAACAATGCAGTGCTTATTTACCACTTCAGGCAAGAGCGTGGTAGTGTCACGAGCAGTACGGGCTGGTCTACAGCAGTGATATGTGATGTTTACTTGGTTTAGACACTTAAATGTGTGATATATTACGTTTAAAAACGTTTTAATTTATATTATTTAGACAGCCCGTGCTGTAGCCTTTTGGATAGTAAAAAAAATATTTGGCTCTAGCATTTATCCTAATACTTGAATTCAAAAAATATTGATATTATTCTGCAGCCCTAAGTTGTTATAGTGGATAAATTAACTGTTGGTAATATAGACTAGACAATACAGACAACTTAATCGTATTGGGATGCTAACAATGGGATTCAAGATAAACCCATTTTAAATGTTTTTGTACCACACCGTTCCTTAAGTACTCTAAAAGACTTTAGGGCTCAAAACTTTTAGAAAACATTCAAAATATTTTCGAACATTAAATATTCAAAACCACTTTCATGTAAAAATTTTAATATTTGTAGTTTCGTTGTTTTAACGTACCTGTATCAAGTTAATAGAAAAAACTAAATGAGTAATACTAACAATAAATTTTAACCACCCATTTCCAAGACAAACCTTTTTTAAATATATATTTATTAGAATTTATTTTATTTTTTTAATATACATTGTTTTTATTCAAATTTAAAAATTAAAACTTGTTAGCCTTGAGATGTTATAGTAGCATAAAATTACAATATATCGTAGAAAGAGGGAAAAAGACCAAAAATGATTCTAATTAAAAACCAATAAAATGCCAATAAGCTACTTTACCTATTTTTTTAATAGAAAAAAAATCTGATTTTTGGTTCTTGCACAGATAAATTAATGTTTCTAGAGTGTCATACTAAATCCAATAATAATAAAATTATACTATCTTTATAGTCCAAGGAAGTTAGGAAATAAATCGAAAATTTTTAAGGCCAGCAGATATCGAGATGCGGTTTTCTGCATTGTGTTCAGAAAGCTCCCAGGAAAAAAAACTATATGGTGTGGTTATGCCATTTTTCGAAAAATGCATTCTGGTTCAATAAATAATGCACTTTGCTTTACAATTGCATAATTACTTGCAATATTATAAGAACGACTGGAAATTTAAAAAAATCGCTCGTACATCGTTACTCGAGGGTTTGGAGGATTCAATTCTGGCATTAAAATTACCCAGGGGCGCTCGGGGGTGGCTCTGCGGGGGAGATTAGGGGGAAAATTGCAACGTCCATGAAAATTAGCCGGAAATCGTTACTCGGGTGTTTTCGGGGATGCCGAATTCAATTCTGGCATTAGGATTACCGGGAGCGCTGGGGGGTGGCTCTGCGGGGGTGCTCGGGGGGTAATTGGGGGGAAAATTGCAGCGGCCATGAAAATCAGCCGAAAATTGTTATTCGGGGGTTTTTAGGGGATGCCGAAATCAATTCTGGAATAAGAATTACCCGCATTGCGGGGGTGCCCGAGGGAAAAGCAATCGACTTGGGGTTTGCCAGCAAATCTAAAAAAGTCGATCTTGTACGCATAATCCCGACTGTCAATGCGTTGACCGAGCATATCAAGCGTGTCTATTTTTAAGTACACACTTGGTATTCACAAGGTTACCGAGACCTTAAATCTGTTGGAATGGGGGTGGGAATTGGAGGATGGAGAGCTCAGTCCTGTCACTATGACCCAGAGAGCCGGTGCCGAGAAAATTTTAAGCAGTATCTCTTGTTCCTGTGAAACAGACCCTGGCACAAGGTGCGGGTGCCGACGAAGTGGGTTGAAGCGCTCACTTTATGCAAGCATTGCGATTTCAATTGCTCAAACAAAAAAGCATTTTCAACCAGGCCGAGGTTAGTGACGAGGAAAGATGATGAAGAAGGAGAAGAAGAAGAAGAGTTTGAAGAAGATGTTTAGTATTTAAGTTAAAAATTGAACTTTATGATGGATAATTCAATATTATTAAAAGGTACAACTTATTATTTAAATTAGGTATTAATTTTCATAGTTTGTGATTTTTTACTTTCTTCATTACCTTTCTCCGCAGAGCCACCTCCGAGCGCCCCCTGGTAATTCTAACGCCAGAATTAAATTCGGCATTCCCGAAAACCTCCGATAAACGATTTTCAGCTGATTTTCATAGACGCTGCAATTTCCTTCCCAATCGCCCCCCTGGCACCCCCGCAGAGCCACATTTTTCCAAGATTCCAGTCGTTCTTATAATATTGCAAGTAATTATGCATACTTATATTGCACTAGAATGCATTTTTCGAAAAATGGCATAACCACACCATATAGACTTTTTTTCTGGGAGCTTTCTGAACACATTGCAGAAAACCTGTTTCGTGCCTTTAAGTTTAAAATAATTTTTTCAAACCGGGAATATGCCAATATGTTAATAATTTACGGCGAGGCAAACCATAATGCTAATCTAGCAGCTCAAATTTACCGTGAAAGAATTCACAACGGTACCAAAGAGTTTTGAAAACGGAATGTGTCAAAAAATCCTGGGAGGTACATATATGTAACTGTGGAATAAGAAGAAAAGAATTTTGGAAATTGCGGAAGAAAATCCTGGAACTAGTACAAGGTTATTTAGCCGTGAAGTAAACGTATCACATACCATAGTTTACAGCTGTTTCTTTTTTTATAATAAGAGACTTTCTATTCTTCAAGCAAAATAAAAAAGTGCAGTTTTAAAACATAATAATTTATGTTCTTCAAATGAATATTAAGCTTAATTTTGTGTGTGGTAAGTACAATTATTTTTTAATTACAAATAAAATGTAAATAAGCATCTCCTTAAAAAAAAAGTGTAAATATGCAAAACCTCACAAAAAACGGACGACGTTCGACTCGCTGCGATGAAACGGACGCGGTGTCGCCAAATTATTTAAACTTTGAAAGGCCCTATTTCGAAAACAATTAACTTTTGACCCATATGTTCTTAGCTTTTTCGACTTATTTTAAGCTCCACTATCGCCCAATAAAATCGTGAGCATACTTTTTATACCCTGTATATATAATTTAATAATTTGTTTAAATAAGTTACCTTAGTTTTTTCTCAAGGCGACAAAAATCTTTGCAAAGTTAGTTTAAAATCAAACGTCGTACTGTTAATTTAAAGACATTGACAACTAAACGGTTACTACAGTTATGAATTTTTGTGGTTACCACAGTTGCGTTCTATTGTTGAGCTGAATCTAATAAAAATGTTAGGAACGAAGATTCCTGTTTTTATACGGGTGTTACGGAACAATATCTAGATTTTTTTATAATTACAGCATTTTTTTGGATGATTTTTCTAAATTTTTATATTTCTTTTATTTGTTTCCATATTATTTTCTGATAATTCATCTCTTCATTTATTATTTCTTACGCCTCGCCAACTTTTTTTGGTCTTTTTCTTTCTTACTTATATCTTAATCTTTCTATTTGCATTTTCTTTTGGCATACATTTTGTCCTAATATAATTTTTTGTTTTTTATTTTCTCGCTCCTACACCTATGGACCCATCTTATGGGGGGAGCAATGCCCTTATGCCCCCTGGATTCGCCCTTGATATAAGTTTTTTTATTTTGTACATTTGCTCTTTTTAAACTGTCACGCTTTATATTTTCTTTCCTTTTTTTTTTGGATTTAAATCTATAGTATTGGACTTAAATCTATTGTAATAAATTGTAACTTTAATTTTAGTAAATGTATATTTTATCTTGTATATAAATAAGAAAACAAAGTATTCTTGTACATATTAATACTTATACTAAGTGACTTAAAATATCGATCATCCAGTAAAAATAATTTTATTTGGATATTTCATAATACGTTTGGTACTAAACTCAACTAATTACATTTTAATTTAAAGAAGGTCTACTTAAAACGTTGATTTAATTTGCTGAATAAGCTGCAAATCCGCAAAAAATCGATTCAAATAGAATTAACATCGAAATAAACTGCTTAGTTTAAAAAGTTTTGGTTTTTTTTTGAATTTTCGCAAAATTTTATCTAGATAAAATAATTTTTACTGAGTAAATGTTTATATCAGTTAGTATACTTCGATCTCTTCTATGACAGTTAATGAAAACAGGGTTTTAAAAATAGACATCTTATTAAAATTGTAGTATTTGTAGTTGCATATAAAAATGAAATTATTACCTACTTGTAGTATTACAAAGTGTAAAAAGTGTTTTATTTGTGCTTTAAAATTACCATGCGTTTCAAAATATTATAATAAATTATTAATGACGGGTATGTCATTATTAAAAATAATTTTTGATATTTTTAATTAATTTAATAATTAAATGCTATAAATTCTGGAATGTAACGAGATTTTTACTAAAGCAATCAAAATAAGATAAAAAATTGGAATGTATTTTTATATCACATTTTCTTCCAAAATGCGAAAAAAGGTTACACATTTCTTTTAAAAATTTTACCAGATTATATTTACTAGCTCCTACCACAGAAAAAATAACTTTTACAGAATGATTATGGGATTACAAGTAATTTTAAGTACTAAATTTTCTGGTGGTGCTGAGTACAGCGAATTTGCAGGCCAACTCTGTAATTCAATAGAGATAGAAATGTTAATAGGGAGAAGTTTTAAGCAAAAGGAGCAAAAAATGTCAACAGAAAGCATCGGATAGTAGACGCATAGCCAGTGGCATTATAATAAACAAATTCCAGTCTATATGCGAGATTCAAGATAATATTAACGATTTATACTATTACTATATACATATTTTTAATGATATATTAACAAAAGAACACAAAATACACTGTTCGGAGGGAAAACCTAACCTATGTATATTTATATTTTAAATATATGGGATTAATACTATACCAGGTAATCCAGGAGGGTGGCGCACCTCCTATATTTCCTGCATTTTCAACATAGAAGAATACAACTTTGAGATTTATCAAATTAAACGTTTTTTGATAAATTACGTGATTTTCGGGCTTTTCCAGTTACACCGGAAGCAGTTTTAACTTTCGATTTTCAAACGAGACACGCTGTATATTTGTACATGTCAAATTTGGACTACTTTCAATTTTGTTTTGTTTTTGATCTAGATCTTCTGAGTGCATTAAATGTTAAATTTTTAGTAATTTTTTAAACTTGGAATTAATCTTTGTAGGCTAAGCTTTTTTATGACAAGGTGAACCCATACACCCATATCATCCCATTCGAAAAAATAGATTATTTTTATTTTGAAATTTTAATCAAATCGATCAAATTAGACGGAAAGCATTTAAGGGGCGCTTTTTTATTTAAATTCATTAGCATCAAAATATTAATATTTGACCCATCATGACCACATAGATTAAAAAAATAAATTAAAAAAGAACTTTTTTAAAAGTCGTCAAAATTTGACATATGGGGTACCACTGGACGCAGAATGTTTACAGGAATCCAAAAATGTAAAAATATAGTGTGTTTTATTCCTGGTGAAACTGGAAGTAATTTAATACCCCTAAATGAATGAAAATCTATGCGGGAACAAATAACCATAATTTTTATTTCGTACACGCACTGTGTGTGTGTCCTAAGCAAACTAAGAAGTATTTTATTAACACGCGTTTTTTAGAAGCGGAAAAAATATCTGCAAGTAACAGGTTCCACAGTCTAGAACTCTAGACAATATAGGTGTGTTACCTAAATTATTCTATGGTTTTTTGAAAAAATCCGATTTTATTTCGTAAACAACTTGAAAATAAGTCGTGCGAGATTTAACCCCAGGACATTATGTGATTGTAGTTAAAAAATCAACGCTCTAACCCACTTAGCCATGATGTTTTATTAAATATTTCGCGTTTTTGTACCAAAAACAAAGAAGTCGGCAGGTGTAATCGCTAAGAGGAAATTAAAATGTACTTTTTAAAGTAATCCAATAGTCAATAAAAATTTTAATTACTTTTTTATTACAGTAGAGTCAAATAATGGTATTTTCTATAAAAGTAGCGGTTAGGTACAATTGTGCAAAAATTACTTAGTATTTTATGCCAATCTGTAAGGAAAACGAATTAACTGTAAAAATCGGTATAGCATTAAAAAAAATTTGCTTTGAATGCACCAGAATATGTTAAAATTTATACTTAAATGGGCCTTCAGAGATGTACCTTTAAAATTAAAAATTTATTAATAGGTATGTATCTAATTACGATTGACATTTTGGGCAGTTTAAATTATGCTTAAAAAGTTTATTCAAAACTATCTTTTCCCCAAATCATTCTGAAAATTATTGCTTAATTTGGCAAACTATTAGGTGTTATGCACGCACAGAAACAACATAATTTGCAATTGTTTCTGGTCCCAACAAATTATTAAAGCCGTGAAACCGAAAACTTTTTTTTGTAATTATTTGTATAATTTTCCTCGGTTTTCCATTCCAAATGTATAATCTTATCAATATGGAAATGTTACAATTAGAAAAATATATCGGGACTTTATCGACATTGTTTTGTATCTGGTAATAATTGTACATAGCGAAATTATATTGTAAAAGAGTAATAATAGTATATTTGTGTTCCTCTAATAAGTTTTTAGGCTAAGACTGATGTTATTATTTAACAGCGTATTGTTAATTTTATGGCATAAATTAGTATTGTAAAATGTGCAATAAATTTATTAAAATAAGGGTTTTAAACAATGCTTAATTATTAATAAAAAAATCCTTTTTTGATCTTACAAAAAAATGAGTTTATTAGTAAATTGAGTGTATTTTTAATTAACGTTCATTTTATAGGCTATTTTTTTAGGATGTCAAAAGCTTTATTTAGGTACATTAAAAATAACCTAATTTTAAATAATTCGATAACGATTTTTAGTGTTTGATCTAGTATACCACATCAGTGTGTTCTGGTGGTGATGTACAGGGCCTTTGATTATATTTACGTGGCTTCTGGAGCCTTTATTTTTGAAGGCAAAAAAAAATGTTTTATATCAAAATTGTAGGTTTTTTCCATATTATCTTTTGAAATTATCAGTAAAAAATATCGCAATAAAAAAATGGAAAATTATAGGCAACTTCAACTTTTTAAATAGAACACCTTGTATATTTGCGCTACAATAAAAGATCTTTTATTTTCTTATTTCAAATATTGGTCATATTTGGATGAAACAATTTTGAGATATTTAAGCTTAAAATATAAATAAATTGAAAAAACAAATCATATTAGTATATATCAAGAAAGCTATAAAAACAATAAAATTGTTTTAATAAATTTGACGTATTGATATTGTAAAAAATTGAAATTTTTTGTCGATTGGCTATTCAGAAGATCAAAAAATTGCTATTATGCGTCTTTTTTATGGTAACAATAATTAATAATGCGACGACAGTGCAAAGGGGATATTACTTATTATATCCTTAACAAGGGGTACCATCTATAGATACTATTAAATACATAGTAAGAAAGTTTATTGAATGAAAAAACTTTAAAATGAAGAAAAGGGCTGTAGCATGAAATGAAAACAAAGTTTTGGATATCCTCGTTTCTTCAGGATAATTTTGATACTTTTTCTATTGGACTAGCACTAGCTCCTTTTAATAATTTTAGGAAATCCTGAAATATCAATCTCGGATGCGGCATCTGAACTTAATAAAACAGATTATAAAATTTATTTAACCTTTAAATTTTACAAATTTTATCCTTATAAATTTATGTCCGTTCAGAATCTTCCTGAACAAAACATGCAGGCCCGACCTAAGTATGCATTGGAAATAGATTAGTTTATGCAGCAGGATTCAAAGTTTTTAAATAAAATTCTAATCACCGACCAGTCTTCCTTCACTTTAGCAGGAATGATTAATCACAAAAATAAATATTATTGGTTCAGAGGAAACCCTCACCAAATTTAGCAACATAACAATTTTATTGTTTCCATGGCTTTCTTGATACTAATATGAAACTTTTTTAAATTTATTTATAATTTAACCTAAAATATCTCAAAAATGGTTCATCCAAATATCATCAATGTATATATATGTATATTTGAAATCAGAAAAAAAAGATATTTTATTGTAGCGCATAATATATAAGGTGTTCCATTTAAAAAAATTGAAGTTGCCTATATTTTCCATTTTTTAATTGCGTTTTTTTTAGTAATTATTTCAGAAGATAATATGGAAAAAATCCTACAATTTTTATATAAAACATTTTTTTCTGTCTTCAAAAATAAAGGCCTCCGAAGCCACGTAAATATAATCAAAGACCCTGTATGTTCTGGTATATCAACATTTGATATGAGAGACACGAAGATGTCTAAAATAAAATGTAAAAAAAAGATTTGTTATTTTTCTAAAAAACTAAGAAATTATAAAAAATCGAACTCGAAAATATTTCCATCTTTAATAATAAACAGTGATATTTAAAAAAGGCATCACTATTTTCGAAGACACTATTTTAGTAATATTGTCATAATTTAACTTGTTGCAATATACTCAAAGGTTACTTTATGTTTTTAATGGCACGGTTTCCGTCACCCCTTTTCAAATAATTAAATTTTATTAGTATTAAAATTTTTCTAATTAATGTCTTGTTTTGTACATATTTAAATATTTTAAGCAATATTTATAAAATTCATTTTTTATTTGTAAATATAATTATTTAAATAATAGAATAAAATGTGTAAAAAATGTTTCCAAATAAATGTACAGTAACTTGTTAGGTTAATATCGTATTGCACTATGTCATGTAACAGTGTTTTTAATTTTTAACAATTAAACAATAAAAATACACAAATCATCGTACCTTTCAAGAGTTTTTATTTTAATTATCCATTTTAATCCTTTTAGAATACCATCAAATAAAATTAATTCAGTTATGACAGCGTATTTGATGCTGGGCAAATAAAAAATAATGGGCCTGATGATGGTGTGATATTGAATATGTAATTAAAATAATGATGTTGACTGACGCATCGGGTTTATTATTTATTTATTGAATGAAAGGTAAACGTAAAATGTTGATTAAAGAATTAAAAGAATGTGTCAGCGTAGTGAAATAACATTACAAGCAAAATAAATAATACGTAATAATTTTAAACGAAATATTCAAATAAAAATGTTTATACGCATAATTACCCCAGTAAATATTGAATATAAATAAGATTTATCTAAACTTAAAGGAATAATTTAATTTAAAATCGAAGTCATATTCTGGATATCATGACGCTTATTTTTATTAGATCTTTCTAATTCTGAGTATTCGAGATTAAAAGTATGAATGTATCTGTATGGTAAAATAGCATTAAAAGCAAAGTAAATATTATCAAATATAATACTACTACGGATAAGATGAACCATTCAATGCTATATTTTTGATACCCCTAATGGACTTTGGCTAACGCGAGCCGATGTCCATCGAGAGATTTTCGCGCTATCCTGAACGAAAGTTAAACAGTGTTGCCGGCAGGCCATTTACTATTGGCGTGATGAAACGCGACTAAAAATACACATACCGTTTAGCGCCCGCTTTCGCTACTTCGTGTTCCGAATAAGGTACAAGCGACAGACATTGGCAATGTCGCACGGTTTGTTTCGCTGGGGCAGAGGTTACCGACTTTATTTTATTCGCATTTACGGAAGCATTGATATCTCCGAACTGATTCAAAACGCCCCATTTAAATGAACCATCTATTCGTAGTAGTATTATCTTTGATATTATGCAATAATTTCAAAGTAAAACGTGTATACTAGGCTGTGTAAAAAAAAAATGTGTTTTTTTTTTCGTTTAAATGTATCTCTAAAGTTTTTCGACATGAAAAAAAAAAGTTCTTCCCATAATTAAGCACAATATCTTAAAAATTGAGCTGACGCATAGGGGGTTCCCCTTTTCCATTTAAATTACTATTTTCAAAATAACTATATGATTTTTTTAAGTTCTAACTATTTTATAGAAAATTAAATTTTCTACAAAAGTGACCTCCTATGTTTTTTCTCTAAACTGAATAGAAATAAAGTTACAGGGCATAGAATAAGAGGAGAAATTTATAACGATGAAATAATACGAATAATTTACTTTTCAACATACTAGAATACAATTTTTATTCTATTTTATTTCGACTTTAAATACAAGAATATCACTGTTTACATATAAGACATAATTAAACCTCGTCAGGACAGTGTTTTTTTGTGATTTATTGTCGAAAAAAAATAGAACTTAAATCGTATCCTTGTTAAAAAGTAAAATATTCTTTCATCTTAAAATTTTTTCCTTCCTTTTTATGCTCTGTAACTTTATTTCTATTCAGTGTGGGGAAAAAGCATAAAAGATCAATTATGGAGTGAATTAAATTTTCTATAAGATAGTTAGAATCAAAATTTGAAAAAAAAATTCTTATACTTATATTGAAAATAGTAAAAAAAAATCTCATGTATTTTAAATGAAAAACGGGATCCTTCTATGCGAAAGTTCAATTTTTAAGATATACGCATAATCACAACAATTATGTGTATTTTAAAACAACCAGAAAATAAGTAAGCTGTATTCAAAAATGTATATTTTTTGGGAATGATCGAATTAAAATAAAAAAACGTAATTTGGTAAACATGTGACTTTATTATGTTTTTTGATTTTGACTGTTGTACAATATAATCAACAATGATTAGTATTTTTAAAATAGTCGTTAAATAAAGGATATTAAAACCGCCTTTTAAAATGACACTTAAGAAAAAAGACTTATTAAAAATATATATGGTTGACGCAATGAAAATATATCAAACTTCTCTAAAATATCACTAAATATTTATTTTTATAAATATGATATTCTATTTAAAATTTTAGTTACCCAAAAGTGTGGATAGAACTTGTCTAATTTTAGATCTAAGTACTTTAAGAGACCAATATTTATGGATACGAACTTGGCCCTTATTTTACATAAGTGTCTTTGGTCAGATCTCTTCTCTTTTTTCTAAGTTCAATGAATGGAAAAAATGAAGGGGGGGAGTGGAATTCATGCCAGTTTTCTCAGTATACCTTGCTAGGTTGGTCGAACCTAAACTTTAGGCTGAGTAAAAATGCGAAAAATACTTATTTTAATGTCTCTTAAGTCGCGCCTAATTTGGGGTCTGATGGGTAAATGTAGCAAATTTTTTTAGTAAATAAAATTCTGCCTGAATTTTAAATTCTAAAACAGTTATGACCTCAGAAACTCGGGTTCAATCAGATTACAAAATTCTAGAATATTCCCTAAATATACGATATTAAGAACCTGTTTCATGGCGTTCTAAGTGAAAATGTGCAGTCTCCAGAATTTTTCCTTTACTTGTGTCTTAAAACCTACTAAGTGGGTTTTCAAGTTTCTACTTTCTCGTGAACTGCCTTATAATTTTGATAAGTCAATAAGTCAGTCAGTCAGTCAAAAAATCGAAATCGAATATCTCAGAGATCACATAATATAACCTTCCTGAAATTTTTCACAGATAATTAGAATACTTATGTTAATTTACCTATCCAATTTCATACCTTTATGTGAAACGATACCGATTTTATGACAGTGGGAAAAATGTGTTGAAACATTTCGTGTAAAATATACACATTCATGCGGTAGGCCGGAACTTGGCCTGGCCCACTACCTGCGCCTAGATACTAGGGAAATATTTTTAGAGCTTAAAACAATTTTGGTTAATCAAAAAATCTCATAATTTATCATAGGTCAGAAATGTCAGATTTAAATTGTGTTACACTTTTTAAACTTCTGAAACTTACAGAGTCGAAAATTAATGAGTTGTATTACGGTGTTGCCAATCAACGAATAAATTTTTTACAGGGTTTTTTTTAAAAACCCAAAATTTACAAATTAAATAGAAAAAAACTTTTGAAAAAGTTAATGACTTTTTGTAGCAAAAGTAAAAAAATAAATTTAAAATTTAAAAAAAAACATTACTTGTAAATGGACATTTTGATTTTTGTTAAAATGAATTACTCAAAATATAAGTTTCTATTTAGCAAAAAAAAATTTTTAAAAAAAATTGTTAAAAAACAGCATTTTAAAAAAGATTTTTTTTTATAGATTAAAGCTTTGACATTTAATGAATAATTTTGGACTTCACTAGAAAAAATTAAACACTCTGAATATGAATGCTACGAAATTAATTTCGTTAAAAAATTTTGTCTTTACGTGGTAAACGACTGAAAAATATCTCGCTAGTTCGGCAAAATTACTAGTTTTGGGGACAACAAATACCGAACTTGACATTTTATTTTCCTTTAGATAAATTTTTAGAAAACCTAAAAATACAAAGAGACAATTAACATAACAAATCTTTAAGAAAGCAAATACTTTGAGTAATTCCCAAAACCCAGATTAGAATTAACCCGTATTAGGGTTAATATTCTAAAAAGTTCGGAATTTAAAAGATAAATTTTTGTAAACCAAAATAAGGGTTTAATAGGACTTTTACTAGGAGCGATTTAAAGAAAAAATTAAGCAAATTGTGAAATCTCTATAAATTGAACTGAAAACAAGCCAAAGGGTTTAAAATTCCTAGATATTAGATAAAATTCCTTTTCCTTATTGTGGAAAAAACCCTAGAACTAGCAATAATTTTCTAGGTTGGCATTACTGGTGTATTACCTACTGTATTGTATTATGTATAAAACGACGCCGCCAGAGCGTTTGCCCGCGCGATCGGCGAGATCAAGGTACCACTGCGCTTTGGCCCGTGCCGCCCCGCCGCCGCCGTTTCAAACGGCAAACGCAAAATAGTTTTATTTTTTAACTTTATAGACTCAAATATGATTTCTCGAGTTCTAGTTTTCTCGAGCTTATTTCCGGAACAAAGCCCAACGATTTCCCGGGAATTCTCGAGCCGAGAATTCCCGGGAATGAACCCTACTAGATACTGTAAAAATATTTTTAGGCAATACAACTAAATACAATTTTTGGTTTAAATTAAAAATCTCATATATTTAATACATAGGTAGAAATGATCGTGTTTTAAATCTGTGCTACACAATAGTTTTTAAACTTAGAAACCAATGTGTACAGGGTGGGAAATTTTGGTTGTATTTACGGGGTATTGGGAAATCAGTTAGAACAATTATGTTTGTACAGGGTTTTCATTTATATTTTAACACCCATTTACAACGATAACTAAAAAGAATGGAAAAAAACTTCTTGTAAACAAGTTTCATAGCTTTTTTGAGCATAACGATAAAAACAAATAAACTTCAAAATTTAGGAAAAATGAACAATTTAACTTTTTGTAAATGAAACACCTTATGTATTTTTATTTAGAATATAAGGTCTATTTTTTTTCTCCAAAATATATAGTTTGCTGGCATTTTGCTCAGCTGTTTTAAAAATATTCAAGTTTTTAATTAAACATTCAATTGATAGTAAAAATCAGCATTGCCTTGGAAAACAAACGATTTAATTTGTTTTTACGTTTAGACAGCATCTTGACACGTATTGATATTTTGACTTCGCTTTATTTAAATCTAAACACTCTGAATATGAGATATACCGAACATCAAAAACGTTAAATAATATGTCTTTTCTGTGCAAACAATAAAAATGTCTCGCAAGTTCGGTACGAATATCACCAACGTTTTCCTGGACAACGAATACCTTAAAGGTAAATTTTATTTTACGCCGAAAACTCTTAGCGGTATAAATTTTTTAGAAAATCCTAAAAGATCAATATTATTATCTGACGTTTTAAATTATACAAACAAATCTTGGGGAAAAATGCACAATACTTTGAGGAAATAACTTTTTTCCCTACAAATTTTTAGTATTTCAAAATTTAACCGACGCTCAGAACATTTAGGCTTAGGTATTCTTAAAAAATAGTTCGGAATTTAAAACGATAGATTTTTTTTTAAACAAAATAAGATTTACTGATAAAACGACTTTTACTACGGAGCGGGGATATATAACAGAAAAAACAAGCAATATTGGTGAACTCCCCACAAAATCCAAGCTGTTAAGATACAAGGCCGCAAGTGTCTCTTCATCAGGATCATACTAACCCTATGGGCTGTTTGGGCTACAGCCCATATGCTTAAATCTCCATATTTCAATTAATAAATTCGGAAAAGGATGAATGAACACCCCGAGTAAGACCGCTGAGTGAGGTAACGTTCGATGCTCGCATTCGCAGTTTTCATGCATATTAGAGATGATCTTAACGGCGATTTTTAAGTCACCGGTGTATCGGTGACGGTGACTTATAAGTCGCCGCTTTTTTAAACGGCAACTAAGGTCGCTGTTTAACCCAAAAATAGTTATTTGTTATATAGGAAAATATATTGGGTTTATTCAAAAGTAGAAGCTAATAATTGTGATAAATGTTGTTAATACATTTAAAGTTAATAAAGGTCACTATTTTATAACAAATTACAAATTACATTATTTCAAAAAGACTAAAAATACCAATATTTTTATTTTATTTAGTTATTTCCCTAAACATAAGATAGAGGAAAAAAGCGGAACAAAAAACAAACAAATTAACCACACAAAGAAAACCTGCAAAAATAAACCTAAAAATAATTTATTAAAAATACAACAAAGAGTGGCAAAAAAACGGAAATTCTAAATACTTACAAAAAGTTAAATATTTTCATTTGATTTAAAAATATGAGCATGCTTGCCTTCTTTGAATTTATTCTATTTCGACGTTCTGTAATTATTTGTCCCGCCTTTAAAAAACGTCGTTTACATGGAACCCAGGTAGCTAAGGCACAAAACAAAACAAAAAATACGAAAAATATTGCTTAACATTGGATAGTAATTTTTGTTATCACTCCACCATACGCATGGATTTTTTGAAAGCGACACAAAAACACATT
The DNA here is from genome assembly GCA_019359885.1 of Listronotus oregonensis. Lineage (NCBI taxonomy): Eukaryota > Metazoa > Arthropoda > Insecta > Coleoptera > Curculionidae > Listronotus > Listronotus oregonensis. The sequence goes on from JAHBCN010001551.1 coordinate 28,842, forward strand.
TCAAGTATCTTTAAACTTCAATTATCGCTTGAGAATTCGCTGTTGATTTTGGTTTTGTATTTGTAGAAACAGTTTTTTTAAGCTCCTCACACGGATATTTCTTCATCGGTATCGGAATCGCTCATTACCACTGTGTCTCTTTTTTTTCAGCGACCGCGGTTGTTTTTTTCTTTCACCGACTGAGATTCCAAAAGCATGAAAGTCACCATCCTATTACTTTTTTCTTTAAATTAGGTGCCAAAAACTTGTCAGAAAACGGTAATAATTTAAATCTTGGATCTAAAAATGTGCAAAATGTAAATGTATTGCTGAGTTCGACGTTTTTAAACCTTTCCAAGAGACTTAAATTTAATTTCTCAACGAGAAACCTTGCATTTTTATTAAATTCAATCTTGAGTAAATTCTCGATTTTAGATGTCTCCACAAAAAGAAATCAAGTGGAAACACATTGGGTGATCTCGCGAGCCCTTTAACAGCACCCCTTCTCACATTCATCTACCAGAAAAGATTTCATCCAGAAACTGCCGCACAGGTGATGCATAATGGGGAGGAGCTCCGTCTTGCTGAAATATCGGATTTTTTCCATGGTAACGTTGGTTGTTTCCCATAATTTCGATCAGTACTGGGTTGACATCATTCTACAACAAGTCTAGGTAAGTATCTCTATTGAAATTTCCCGGTAGGAAGAATGGTCCAATTATGTGATCACCGAAAATACTAGCCCAAACGTTTAATTTCTAAGGAAGTTGTGTCATTGAGGACAAAATAAACATTCGTCTGAAAAGCAAACATTAAAAAGGTTGTTGGGAGTATTTAGAACTATTTCGGAGATTATTTCACAAAATTGTAAACGACGGTCATTATCATCTTCATTCAACTCTTGAAGAAATTTAATTTTATCTGGGTGCCATTTATAATATTTAAGGATTCTTTGTACAGTGGTCCGCGAAACTCCCGTTACATTAAAAAGTTTTTTGGTACTTAATGTAGGATTCATACTAACTTGATCCAAAACAGCTACTTCTACTGCCTTAAGTCTCACCAGATTTTCGATATTCCGCTTTTTATTTTCTACTGAATCAGTTTGCCGGAATTTCAGTACTAATTCTCGGATGTATCTATGATGTACGTGTCTATCTGCATGTCTCTCATTAAACATAGTTGCCGTTACTCTTGCACATTGACTGTTTATAAAACACATTTTAATAAATTCAACTCGCTCCGCAATAGAATAAACCCTATTTTATCGGATCGAAAGCAAATAAAACCACAGAAATAACGAACTGTCCTCATCAACTACTTTACTGAAGATAAACTCGAATTGTCGACTGATTATGACGAATTATAAAAACAATTTTTTACATTTGTATATAAGAGGTCCAGTAAAATGTTTGAAATTCCATTGCACGACAACGCGTAGCTCAAACTTAAAAAACGAAGCGCCATTTGACAGAGAATTTGTTTTTCTTTTAAAGGATCAGAAGATCACAACATATCCCTTCCCATTTGAAAAAATAATGGTAAACGCCACCCCGCTAACGGGTTAAAGTTATAGTGATGAAATTTATGTGTAAATATGTACCCCTAAAACAAAAATATACGGGTCCAAGGATTTTTTTAAATTTTCATATTCAAAGCCGTAAACCTTGCTGGACTGTTTTCGATGGGCGACCCTGTATATAATACTCTAAGAAATAAATATAATACGTGCTGCAAAGTACGATATCAAAGGTTCAAAAAAGTAACATGAAGACAATAACACTGATTGCAGAATTGTCTAACTAATTGTATATGGAATGTAATATCATGAGAAACGAAAGAAGGGGCAAAACAGAATAATCTCTCTGAAGCACCGGACTTTAAGCGTCGTGACGCCACTTGACCCGCGTGGAAGCTTCGGTTACTTGGCAACAATTAATCACCAGCCTATCGTTAGCATCGGCTTAGAGGGGTGGCCTGGCAATATTGGGTAAGTGGTTCAGTTTCCAGGTGGATTGATTATATTTAACATGATTTTATGCTTATCAGGAATAAGTAAGTTTAAAAATATATAATGTCGATAAATTAGATCAGTAAAAGAAAGACCTTAAAGCTGAAAATACAAAAATAATGATTATATGTTGGAAACAATTCGTTTCGCAAGAATAAAGTTATTAGTGAAGTGCAGAATATATGCATTTAAGTGCAATCGAAATATGCGCATATATATGCATCTTTTTTATTTAAAATATGCATTTATATGTACTTATTTGGCCAAATATGCAATAATATGTATTATTTATTTAACATGTAAAAATACCTTAAAGAACGCCAAAACTGATTTTAGGGAGAAGGTTTATTTTACGAAAAATGAAAGAAAAAATACATAAAATACACCTTGTAAAACCTATATAAAAGAAGAATTATAAAAACATTTTAATTTAAAAGTGTATAGAAGGAATTTATGATTAAATACTTTTTAAGGTTTTTCAATAAAAATATTTGCCTTCGATCGGTAAAAACATGTTTATATATAAAAAAGCTTCTTTAAACATCTACGGATGTAATAGGACAATATTTTAATTTGGATAGTAAGGTATAAGGTCAAGGACCAAGGTGCAACTTTGTTGGGTGATTTACCATCAAAAATACTCTTAACTGCCATTTGCCATTAAATATTTAAACCCTTCATGCTTTTCAACAGTAGCGTCAATTTTTTTCTAACTTTAATACCTAACAATATATCTAGAAATTCCCGAATAATAAATTCGTTTAATAAGTTTATGACCGCCGCGCCGCATCGAACGGGCTCTCATAATCTTGATTATACCAATAAATAAGTATAGAAAAAATGGATTTATTCTTCTTTCGTACACTCGCGTTTCGTACACTTCAGAAATTTACCTAAAATGTTCTCGTTTCGTACACTGAATTATTTAATCAATTTTATGCTTCTCGTTTCGTACATCGACCATTGTGACGACCCAAATAACCAGTCAAATAAATTAGTCTAGTCGAGAAGTGTGTTTCCTGCGAAAAATAGTTAGAAGGCTTTGAAAAATATGAGCGATAGCTCATTCGACGCGGAATGTAAATCTGAGAAAGGCGTTTTGAGGATTTATTCTGCCAATAAATATTGCAATTGTTATTAACAAAAAAATGAAATAAGAAAAAAGCCATTTTGATTTTTGATGATAACTCATAAAACCAGTTAAAGATTGCGGGAAATTGCAAGAAAGATCCTTTAGGAGGAGAAATTTCCGATATAAAAGTCCCAACTCCCGGAGTTCTATCTCCATTATTTATAATTTTAATTTAACGCTAAAAATGGGCCTCCGTGCGACATTTTTGGTTGCGCGCTCGGCGACAAAATCGAGTACGTAACACTAAATAATTTGTTTGGGGTATTAAATATTAATTGAAAATTTAAAAAAAATTATGGATTATTTAGAGCACTTCACAGAATTTATTTCCTTGGAAATTTACACTTAAAGTTAGTTTTTCAACAAGTTCGAAAATTGTCAATTAACAAAATTGTTTCGAACTTTTGTCCTCATTGTACATTAAAAAAAATCTTAAATAATTGTCGTTTAAATTTTTCGCTTCGTGAAGCCCTTCTTATATACATACTTAACAAGATAACGCCATAAAAGCTTAACAAATTTTAATCCTTTGTTTATAATAATTTGATAACTTTGATAAAAAATAAAAAATCAGAGTAATATTGTCAAATTTATAAGGCTATTATAAACAAAGCATTAAAATTTTAAAAACTTTTATGGCGTGATCTTGTTAGGTATGGAGTATATAAAAAGAAATTCACGACGCGAAAAGTTTTTATGACACTTATTTAAGCACAATGATTAATGTACAATGAAGATGAAAGTTAAAACAATTTTGTTAATTAACAATTGTCTAGCTTATTGAAAAATTAACTTTAAGTTAAATTTTTAGCGGTAATAAATTCTTTAAAGTGTTCTGAATAAACCATAATTTTTTAAAATTTTTTAACAAATATTTAATACCCTAAAAAACATAATTTAGTGTAACGTACTCGACCGAGCGCGCAACCAAAAGTGTCGGTATCCCATTTTTAGCGTTATATTAAAATTATAAATAATGGAGATAGAACTCCATCAAAAATCAAAATGGCTTTTTTTATTTTGTTTTTTGTTAATAACAACTGCAATTTTTATTGGCAGGCAAAATCCTTAAAACGCCGGTCTCAGATTTGCATTTTGCGTCGAATGAGCTATCGCTCATATTTTTCGAAGTCTTCTAACTATTTTTCGCAGGAAACACACTTCTCGACTAGACTAATTTATTTGACTGGTTATTTGGTTCCGTCACAATGATCGGTGTACGAAACGAGAAGCATAAAATTGATTAAATAATTTAGTGTACGAAACGTGAGTGTACAAAACAAGAAAACACCGGAAAAAATATGCAATATATATATATATATATATATATATATATTATATATAATATATATATATATATATATATATATAATATATATATATATATATATATATATATATATATATATATATATATATATATATATATATATATATATATATATATATATATATATATATATATATATATATATATAATCACTACCCAGCCGTTTATTTTCTTGAATGAAAACATATGGCTTTCAAATTTTAGGATAACATATTATATCATAAGATGCCGATTTTGGATATTATAACATGTGTCTATCACTTTGGTTTAACCGGAAACGACAACAACTTTTATTTTTTTAATGGAACACCCTGTATATTTTTCGGAATTTGGATTCTACGGATCATTTCTGATATAAAATCCATATTATATCCTATACCTATATCTGCTTGTTTTTATGAAAAAGGCGATTGAAGATGTCCAAACGACCGCACATTACGCAGTTTTATGGGAAAACAAATAAACGTTATAAAAATTTTATATGTTTAATTTAATTCTTTCTAAAGACTCTTTCTGTGGAGGTCATAATAAAACTACTTCCGGCTTCACCGGAAGTGCTGCAAAAATTGACTTTTCTAATAATGTTACTTCAAAAATTTTAATGCAATTCCCTGTATATTTTTTTAAAATTTGGATTCTACGGCTCATTCCTAATATAAAATCTATATTATATCATATACCTATCTTTGTTAGTTTTTGAGAAAATTGTTTGCCCCTATAACTGCATAATGTGCGGTCGTTTGAACATTTCAATCGCCCTTTTTTCAAAAACTAACAAAGATAGATATGGGATAAAATAGAGATTTTATATCAGGAATTACTTGTAGAATCCAAATTTTAAAAAATATACAGGGTATTGCATTAACATTTTTGAAGTAACATTATTGGAAAAGTTAATTTTTGCAGTACTTCCGGTAAAGCCGGAAGTAGTTTTATTATGACCTCCACAGAGTCTTTAGGAAGAATTAAATTAAACATAATAAATTTTGAAAACATTTATTTGTTTTCCCATAAAACTGCATAATGTGCGGTAGTTTAGACATCTTTAATCTCCATTTTCTCAAAAACAATTAGAGATAGGTATAGGATATAATATAGATTTTATATCAGAAATGATCCGTAGAATCCAAATTCCGAGAAATATACAGGGTGTTCCATTGAAAAAATCAAAATTGATGCCGTTTCCGGTTAAACCGGAAGTGATAGACACATGTTATAATATCCAAAATCGGCATCTTATGATATAATATATCATCTCAAAATTTAAAAGTCATATGTTTTCATTCAAGAAAATAAAGGTTGAGTTAGATATATTATATTATATATTATATATATATATATATATATATATATATATATATATATATATATATATATAATTTTTATATATATATATATATATATATATAATATATATATATATATATATATATATATATATATATATATATATATATATATATATATATATATATATATATATATATATATATATATATATATATATATATATACAGTGACCGCCAGAAAGTGTGCGACATATGAAAAAAATATTATGACGTTTAGAAAAAAATCGATTTCGCAAATCAACTCTGCATCACTTAAAACCTCGAGAAAAATTGAACGATCCCGATTGTCACTTGTTATTTGGCAGTAAATTTGAATTTTGTTAGGTCGGTTGACCGAAAGTCCCCTTATTTTTCAAAATATCGAAAAATTTTATAAGGATAAGTTGTTCAGAATTTAATTATATGGCAATGTGTAAAATTTTGAGCCATTTGAATAAAAATAAAAATTTGGACATTTTTTTTCCATAAAAATATTTTTGTTTGAAAATTTTTTTTTACCATTAAGAAACAGGTTTTTCAGACCAAAACTAATGTTTTGGCACATTTTTTTTTTACTTTAGTAAGTTAGTCTTTTTTCCGAAGAAAATTTTATAAAATGGTATTATTCGGAAACTCGAGTTGTCGCAAAGGCATTTTTTAAATATCATAACTCGAAATTTTAAATATTATTTTTGTTTGTTTTTTGCGATAAATCATTATTATATTGAATCGTTTGAACGGTAAAAAATATTTGAAATTTCGAGTTACGGTATTTAAAAAATTCGTATGCGACAACTCGGGTTTCCGAAAAATACCATTTTTTGAAATTTTCTTCGGAAAAAAGGACTTACTTACTAAAGTAAAAAAAAAATTGTGCCCAAACATTAGTTCACCATTAAGAAAACCTGTTTCTTAATGGTAAAGAAAAATTTTTCAAACAAAAATATTTTTATTTTTTTTATTTACACATAGCAATAGAATTAAATTCTGAACAACTTATCCCTATACAATTTTTCGATATTTTGACAAATAAGGGGACTTTTCGTCAACCGACCTAACAAAATTTACTGCCAAATAACAAATGACAATAGGGATCGTTCAATTGTTTCCGAGGTTTTAAGTGTTGATCTGCAAAATCGATTTTTTTTCCAAACGTCATAATTTAATAATATATATATATATTATATATATATATATATATATATATATATATATATATATATATATATATATATATATATATATATATATATATATATATATATATATATATTTTATATAAATATATATGTGCAATTTGCATATATTTTGCCCTTTCGTTATTAGTATTTTAATGTTGATTTATAGAATGGTTTATATATTTCTTACATTGCTAAAGTACTTCTCTCCTTTTTACCGCCGTTTTCGACCCACCTTGTCGGCGTATACCTTTGCTATAGGTGTGTGTGCTACCAGTGATGTTCCAGAAATATAACAATATTGCAATAGGATTCTTCGAAGATTGATTGTATTGTCGCAAATATCGGTTATGTTTACGTTACAGATACTGGCACCAGAGATGTAAATTATGATCTAGTCTCTGGAATAATACTGAAAAATTCATCTAAGACCTTCGACACCATAAATTATTCCCTTCTTTGATGCTTTATATGTGCAATTTTGAATCTTAGGACCTATATCCTTTTTAATATAGTTGGCAGACAATAAATAAAGCACAACAGCTTCCTGTACTATTTTTTTAATAAAATCTTAATCACTGCAACCCCACAACAGCTATGGAAAAAGATGGTTTTTACTTAATCAAATTTATAAACGCAATACAATACATTGAATCTGTTGTATTTTTAAAGGTATTTAACAGCATTGTTTGAAAAAAACCTAAATGTTGTTTTTTTAGTTATATAGTAAAGGATTTATTGTTTTTAAAAATTTAAACATTTACTAATTCAAAACTGCTTATAAGAAAAATAAGAAAATACTCCTGTATGACCTAATTATTTAGTGTTTAATTTTTTTTTTTGTTAAAATATATTTCTTATTGCTTTTCTTTCTGCACCGTGTATTTATTCGTTATAAAATAATAATTTTTATCCATGTTTAAAAATCTCTTAGGTATTTACCTCAAGGTCACCAATGTTAAACTACTGATATTGTTCTAAAAAATTCCCGACTATAGCTTTCGTTGTTAACCATTCGCCGTTTTTGGTATTGTAGCCAGATTAATTTAGCACATACACCACGTTGACATACACTGAGATGTTGTGTTAACAATGCATTTTATCGATAAACCAGTTAATATAAATTTGACTCTGATACTGAACCTGACCTTTTAAATTAAATGAAATCGATATTATCTTGTCAAAAACCTCGGCTTACTTTTAATGGTAAAATCAAAATTTAAACATTTTCTCTCGCTTAAGAGATACGGGAGAAAATTAAAAAATTGCCAATTTCAGAATAACCCTATATTTCTTAGTTAAAAGAGATATAGAAAAATTTCTCTTACAAAAGAATCTTTGATTGTTAAACAATCTGCCTTTTTCAGAATAAATATACGGGGTCAGGTAAAAAAGTTATTGGACCTCACTTTTTTTTAAATGGATCATCCTGTATAATTTATTCCAAAAAGATAACATATTTAATTTTTTTAAATATAACGCATCTTGAATGATATTGGATTTTTATGCAATTTACTTAAACTTTATAACTTTAAACCACAGTAGGCTATGAAACAAAAGCTAATATAATAGAAACGAAACTATGTTGACATTCTAGTTGTTATTAAGATTTGACGTCAATTTAATTTTCACATAATAATTTGTGAGAATGACTTATTAACATTTTGATAGGATATCAGTTTATATTAAAAGTGGAAAAAACGCAGGAATGGTACAAAATTTATATTTTGGTCGCTATCCAGAAAAACGGCAACCACTTAAGGACATATCCGACAACTTGAACATAGTTTAAAAACATACGGCTCTTTTACGCAACCGAGATAAAAAAAAAACTTATTATAAAGAAAACAAGGAAAATAAATGAGTTTATTTGGATTTCTTAAGGCTCATAATCAGGTTAGAATGGTATATCCTGTGATATCTTTGAATGGTAGTAGCCCAACTTTTAAAAAAATGAAAACTCCTTTGCGACGCTCAAGTTGCAGCCGGGAAAAAAGCCAGATACTAAAATATGACCAAATACATAGAGTTTTTGCTTTTATGGTCTTGAATTTGAGATTTGCGGATGTTAGATGGTGAAAGGTTAATAGGGCATCTCGTCCCTAATTTTATTCTCTAAAATCACTTTGAAATTTTAGGAACAATAATCTACCTCCGTCAGAAAAATAGAAACTAAAACTGGAATTTCAAAATCTAAGGCGCAAAGAATTTTGACTAATAAATATTTTTGCCATGTTGTTAATATTATCCAATATTTGCACTCTGGTGAGATGATTAAAATCTTGTCATTGGTTTTTAAGTAAATCTAACAAGAGTTGTCCTTTTAACAAAATGTTTAGATAAATGTCGAATAACAAGTTGCGGTATTCTTAACTGACATAATGAAAGATATTGGAACTCCACAAATCTCCAAACGGTAAGACCTGTTCGTCAACAAGGTCGATTTGGGGTAAATGTAAGTTGTTTTTTATTTTAAAATAGACTGATGTATTGCTGTTTTAAAGACAATTAAAATGCAGATAGATATCTGGACATACTTTAATCAAACCTTTTTGATATTTCTAATGGTGTTCCTTTAAATGAAGTAATATAGATATACTTTTAACAAGATAGCGCTCCTACCCATAACGCTTTTCGAATAAGAGAGTTTTTTAATACTCACTTTAAAACTCGTTGGATAGGAACACATGGACCTATAAAATGACCACCACGATTTTCGGATCTACCACGTCCAGATTTTTTTTCTTCGGGGAGTGTTGGAAAATAAAATTTATAAAGAGGTCATCTTAACCTTAGAACAATTTGATTGAAGAATTCATGAGGCCTGAAGTTTTTATATATTTTTTTTTTACTTTTTTCTGTGCCAACTATTTCTTTTACTGTTTGTATGTTAAAATATATTGTGTAATGTCTTTCGATCTACAACATCAACATAGTTTTGTTTCGTAGTCTAGTCTGGTTTAAAGTAATAAAGTTTAAATAAATCGCATAAAAAAGTATTATCTATGGTGTGTTATATTTTTAAAAAGAGAAGTTAATAGGCTCCTTTTAGATTAAAATATACAGGGTATTATACAAATTATTATAAAGAAACTTTCGTATAAGGGAGCGTTCAAGTATTACGTAACGCATTTGGGGGGGGGTTGTAAAACAATACGATGCGTTACAGGGCGGTAGGAGAAGTTTGATCTACGCGTTACGTAACATTGTTTTTACGACTTTTAGGTAAAAATGGTCACTTGGTGGTTACGTAACGTTTTAATGGGGGGAGGGGGTAACAGAAAAAGGTTATGGCAAGTTACATGGCGGGAGGGAGGGTCAAAAATTGCGTTACGTAATACTTGAACGCTCCCTAAAACATTTTTATGTCCCTCTTTTAACTAAGAAAATATAGGGTTTTTAAATTGACAATTTTTTGATTTTCCCTTGTATCTCTACAGCAAGAGAAAATTTTCATATTTTGATTTTACCATTTTAAGTTTAACCAAAAAAGCACATAACACCTATATTACTTTTTTGATAGCACTAACAATTATGGAGATACCCTATACAAGTGTCGAAAATACACATAACTACGATTAAGATATAATGTGATTGATTTTAGTACAAAGAGAATATTGTACACCTAGTGTTAGGGATTGGGAAGTAAAACCCGGTACTTTTAATATAACTAATTTATTACGCAAAGGTATGAATATTAAGAATAGATGTTTATTATAAGTCGGTTCGTATCAGAATGGAATCATCATCTCTGCACTACTGTAAGTTCTTTGTAGGTGACTCAGACACAGTGAGTTGAATATCCATAACACAGTGGTTGGTATTCCCAACACTCGGCCCTCCTGAATAGTAATCGTCCTCGATTGCGCTCTTCTGAAAAAGAAACAATAATATCCGTATACTATGTTATGCAATAAAATCTAAAAGTTCATTGCCTGCCCTACATGATCTATATGTAGTGTATGAAATGGTTTAGCGTATTTTGGAATTGAATGAAGTAATCCTGGCTTTTTTCCACCGGGATTTTTATGATAGAGGCAATTTAGGCAAGAATTAATATATTTTTTTACAAAACGCTTCATTTTGGAAAACCAGTATCTTTCTTTTAGTCTTTCGATTGTCTTTTCCAGTGCAAAATGGCCAACATCATCATGATTTAGTTTAACTACTTGCCATCTACAATGTTTTGGAACTACCCATCTTCTTCCTTGTTCGGTTATCCTGTAAACTATATTTCCACGGAGGTCATATTCTTTAAAAGTAGCACGATTTTCATTGTAATCTCCCGAAAGAAAAATGTCTTTTATCCTTCGTATTTGTTCGTCTTGATTTTGGGCTTCCTTAATCCAGTCTTGTTCTGATATCATAAGAACCTGATGTTCCACATTTGAGATTTCTGGGTTTCGACTTAACGCGTCGACGGCTTTATGTTTTATATCGAAATTAAATTCTTGCAGACTTAATAACCATCGCGAAATTCGTGGCACTATTTTTTGTTTTAACATTGCACTTTTTACCGCACTACAGTCTGTTATAATGGTAAACTCTAAACCTAGTAAATAATGTCTAAATTTTTCTAACACCTGACTATTGCTAAAGTTCAAGCTCAAATGAATGATACTTTTGTTCGTCTACAGTAGTTTGTTTACTAAAATAAGCAACTGGTTTTTCACCATCTTTTGTAACCTGCATAAGTATACCTCCCAAACCATCTTGACAAGCGTCTGTGTAAAGTTTTAGAATTTGGATCAAAAATAGATAAAACTGGTTTGGAACATATAATGGTCTTTAAATCATTAACAATATTAGTATGTTTATTTTCCCAACTCCATTTGCAATCTTTCCTTAATAAAGAAGTTAATGGTTTTGTCTTTGAGGCATAGTTGGCTATAAATTTGCGAAAATATCCAGTCAAACCCAGAAACTGTCGAAGTTGATGAACAGTTTTTGGGATTGGAAATTTATTCACCGCCTCTATTTTTTCTTTATTTAAAGAAACATTACCTTTAAATATTACATTTCCCAAAAACATGACTTCGGTTTGTAAAAACTTTGATTTTGAAATTTTTATAGTCAAACCAAATTCCTGCACTAATTTAAATACTTTTTCTAAAAGATCTAATCCTTCTTGCACAGTATTTGAGGGAACTATAATATCGTCCAAATACGGTATCACACCAAATTCCCGTAAAGGCTCGAAAATTTCTGTCATCATTTTTTTGGAATACTGCTGGGGCATTACATAACCCAAATGGTACTTTTAAATATTCATAGAGGCCTTCAGGCGTTATAAAAGCTGTTTTATGAACTGACTCTTGGCTTACAGGAATTTGATGATACCCTGCAGCTAAATCAATTGTAGAATAATAAGTGTATTTACCAATAGTATCTATAATGTCTTCGATTAATGGTAAGGGAAATACCTGCTTTTCACAAATTTTATTAAGCCTTCTGTAATCACAAACAAGACGCTTCTTACCCTCTTTTTTATCTACTAGTAAAGCAGGACTAGCATACTCTGACTTACTTTTTTGAATTATACCTGCTGACAATAGTTCTTGTATTTCATTTCTCATTATTATTTTATCACTTTCCGAAAGCCTATAAGGGCGCGAACAAACTGGGGTATTAGTTGTGGTGACAATCTTTAATGAAACAGAATGTGCTTTTCCTAACTTTTTTAGAGACATGTACATACATGAGTCATACGTATTAATTAATTCGTAAAGTCGGTTTCTCTCAAACTCTGATATTTTTCCATAGTTTACATTAAAACTGCATGCAGGAGCTAATTTATCCGGTTGAATATTTTTAAAAGTAAATTTATCACCTATTCTTTCATATGAAATATTTTTATTTTCAGAAAAATTTCGGCCAATTATTAGTTTAGTATTTGACAAATTATCGGTAATGTAAATTAAAAGATTAGAAATACAACAACCATCTATAATAATGTTGGCGTAAACACATTCAGAAACTTTTATTTGCTGACCTGCAAAACCTGTCAACAGAACAGTTTTGTCTAATTTTGATAATATTAAATTTAATTGTGCCGCCAACGTTTTCTCTATAATCGAACAGTCACTTCCTAAATCAATAAAAGCATAAACACGTTTTTCATTAAGTTGAATTAACTTATAAAATTTTTCTGACGATCTTTCTTTTATCATGTTGACACTTTCTATCTTTGTAGCTTTTTGTTCGTTTTTATCAAAATATTTTTTTCTGCAAGCGTGCTCAATGTGACCCAAAGTTTTACAATAATTACACGCTTTACGTCTACGAGGACATAACTCCCGTTTATGACCTGCATTTCCGCAAGAATTGCAATTATTTAAAATCGGTCTTGTATCTTTAAAAACATGTTTTCTCTCTGAATTTTTATAATATTTATTACTTTGCATTTGATTTGAAAATTTACTTGTGCTGGGTTGCAGACATGAATCATCAGAAAAATTTTGTTACGTAAATATGAAGCTAAATCATTTAGATTTTTAACTTGCGCAGCTTCTACCGCAGTTTTAATATATTTATTACCTATGGCTCCAAAAATTAAAGAAATTTTATCCATTTCGGAAATATTTTACCTAAGGCTATCTATTTTGGATAAATGTAAAAACAAAAATTCGTACAGGGATTGTCCTTTAAATGGTTTATGGTTCATTAAGTCCTGAAACAAAGAATACATATCTCGTCTACTTTGAAATGTCTCAAAAACTTCTCTCGCCAATCTTTCCACGTATATTGAGCCCAGTTCACATCGTTCGATATTAAACTTCGGTACCAAATATACGCGGTTCCCTTAAGCTTGTTGGTAGCTTGAAAAATAATGTTATCGTCTGACCAATTATAAATACGCGCGTCATGCTCAATAACCTCGATCCCAAAGTAATATATCTTCCTTTAAGGGGTCAAAATCAGGAATAATAGGAGATATATATAATTGCTGTGGAGCCAGAGGTCTTAAATTAGAATTTACGTCACTTACCCCCGCTACTTTCATGGTTCTAGTTTGGGTTTTGTCTTTTTCTTTTGTTTCTTAGACTTACGACTTCGCCTATTGTCGCTCGAAGATGTGGATGAACATGTTGAGCACGAAGAAACGAAGTGGATGATTTGGCGTGGTGGAGTGCTTTCTTTTTTTTTTGGCATCTTGCAACAGACACAAAACACAAACACAAAACAAACCAAAAAAAATCACTCTATCCCACTCTGATGTTAGGGATTGGGAAGTAAAACCCGGTACTTTTAATATAACTAATTTATTACGCAAAGGTATGAATATTAAGAATAGATGTTTATTATAAGTAGAATTCGTATCAGAATGGAATCATCATCTCTGCACTACTGTAAGTTCTTTGTAGGTGACTCAGACACAGTGAGTTGAATATCCATAACACAGTGGTTGGTATTCCCAACACTAGTGAACAAAATTCCCATATGTTTGTAAGATACTTTGTGAGTCTTAATTTTAAAATAGACTTTAAGGCGATACAATGTAATTAATTTAATATCCTTGGTGTTTAAATATTTCCAGCGGTTTTAACGCAGTTATTATTACCATATATTTGCTTTTTAGTATTTCGTTTTTAGTAAAATTTGTAATACAAAATAGGACTTACCAACCGCCACGACCCGACTGTATTTTGGATATATTAGTGATTTTTTAATCGGGTTACCGTTCTAATCGCTGATTAGCGTTTCCTTCTCAGTCAACTTTGGCGTGTTGTATAATCCTTACGTCTCCAGATACAAATAGCTATTTTTTGCAAATATACCCTTTGTTCCGTTTACCTGATTATTTCTTTTTCATTTATAGCTTACTCATTAGGTCTTAGCCAATGTTTCAAATTTAATCATCATAGGCGAAGTAAGAACGTAGAAATCGGCTTAGCCAACGTGAGGCAATTTTTGGCAGTTTTGAAGACGTCAAATATTTTGAGACAAAAACTCCACAGGGAGACGAAGACTCTTAAACTCTTAGATATTCTCTACTTCCTAGTCTTTACCCCAAGTCATAAACTCTTCTCTACATGTTGCTAAAAAATGTTTTAGTGTATATATGGTTGCAGCTTTTGAAACTAAATATTTGCAACTAAATGAAAAAAAGGTATAAAATAGGTACAAAAACAAGTTTTTAAACGGTGTTTATTAAATATTGTGTGCTAATTTATTAACAAAATGAAGAATTTTGTGCAAAAAGACGGAAGAATACTGTAAATGCGGTTAGTTCGATTTTCAAGTAGGATGATGGATATCTACAACAAAATGTTTTCGCCAAAATTTTGTTTCAGATTCGTGATTAGCGCCTCACAAAACCCCCGTATACCAAATTTGGCCAAAATCAGAGTTGCGGCAACTTTTTAGACAATTACCGTTTCTGATTTACCAAAAAAAAATCTCTAGAAAACCTTTAATGAAAAAAAATATAATCTTGAAATATAAAGTAAAATCTACAGAAACGACCACCTTCATCCCTAGAGTGTCAAGACTATGGAACCTGCTGCCCGCAGAAGTTTTTCTTTCTCCTCCCAATCTCCAAATTTTTAAGTCCCGTGTAAACAAACTCCCTCTCACCACACTTAAGACACCCACGGTATGTTAGTACTTAGGCATCAGCCTTCGTGGAGTGTCCCAAGATAAAAAAACATGTAAAAAATAAGGGACCTTTATTTAGGAATAAAACGGTAATTACCTACCTTATGCCGCAATATTTACGTGGCTTTATTTAAATTAAATATCCACTTTAAAACTTAATTCTGCTAATTTTTTTAATTCTTCTTGGTGGTTTTATTTCAAGTTTTACACCGCATTATCAAAATTAATTTTTCTTGATGGGCCAATTTTTATTCAAAATTATAAAACTTCTTAACTTGAGATTTAAAATATTTGCTCTGTTCTTGTACCATTTGGCAAACACTGCATACAAGCAACTTATAAATATAATTATACGTATATTCTTTCAAATTTTTAACGGCAAAAATTTTATAGTAGACATATTTTTTGAAGAAGTTGTTAATCTTAGGTTTAATCTACCCATTACACGAAATTTTACAGGCGGCCCTAAATTATTGTTGACTGTGTTGTTTGCTATGTACCTACCACAGCCCTGCTGACAAAGATAAGATTTTTTTCTTTTTACAGCGCTAAAAAAATAGAGCATACTTTTTGTATGTTTTGGAAAAAAAATTAATAAAGCAAATACTATATTCCTACCTCATTTTATCCACAGTAAAATCGTTCATTCATATAATATAAAATTAAACCGTCACGGTGCACGAGCTGTCCCGATAGTCACAATAAAATTTCTGTTTCGAGGTTACAATAACTTGTCATAAAACAAAGACCTAATGTTAACTCTTTACAACATGACAACCCAATGACATCTTGATGAGACCTTATCAGGGCCTCAGCCGCGAATTCTTTAAAATGTCTACTTATAGCGCCACCTCTTACATGGGCTACTCGGATAATTATGACTGTTAAATCCTACCACCCAGTCGGAATTTTCTGTAATGGACTACCACCCACCGTGACAGTGACTTGCATTTTCTGACATAAGTACCCATAGGCTGAGATGTTCCCGCGTACTCAAACAAACACAAAACACAAAGACATTTTTTGCAACATAAATACTACTTCAGTTGTTTAGTGTCTTTAAATTGACAAGATGATATTATAAGTCATAAAATAAAAGTGCATCTATTAAAGTATATTTTAGTTACATGTATCGCATTTACAGTGTGAGGAAAATTATAAAGCATCTATTAAAGTTACATATCTCGCATTCTCAGTGTAAGAAAAATTATAAAATTACAATTAGAATGATAGACGAAACAAAACTCCGTGGTATTTCTTTCCCTACTTACTTATAATCGGTGTTTTCTCGTTTCGTACACTCGCGTTTCGTACACTTCAATAATTGACCTAAAATATTCTCGTTCGTACACTAAATTATTTAATCAATTTTATGCTTCTCGTTTCGTACACCGACCATTGTGACGACCCAATAAACCAGTTAAATATAATAGTCTAGTCGAAAAGTGTGTTTCCTTCGAAAAATAGTTAAAGGACTTCGAAAAATATGAGCGAAATGCAAATCTGAGAAAGGCGTTTTGAGATTTTTTTTCTGTCAATAAAAATTGCAATTCTTGTTAACAAAAAACGAAATAAAAATAATTCGATTTTTGATGATAACTCAAAAACTATATGAGAAAAATTTCCAATAAAAAAGTTCCCACTCCCGGAGTTCTGTCCTCATTATTTATAATTTTAATTTAACGCTGAAAATGGGCCTCCGTGCGACATTTCTGGTTGCTCGCACGGCGTCAAAACCGCAACACTAAATAATTTTTGGGTTATTAAATATTTATTTTTAAAATTTTTAAAAAATGTGGTTTATTTAGAACACTTTAAAGAATTTATTCCTGTTGAAAATTAAATTTAAAGTTAATTTTTCAACAACCTAGAAAATTGTTAATTAACAAAATTGTTTTGAACTTTCGTCTTCATTGTACATTAAAAAAAAACTGCTTAAATAATTGTCGTAGAAATTTTTCGCGTCGTGGTGCTCTTCTTATATACATACCTAACAAGATCAGGCCATAAAAGTGTAAAAAAGTTTAATGCTTTGTTTATAGTAACTTAAATATTTATTTAAAAAAATTAAAAAATTGTGGTTTATTTAGAACACTTTAAAGAATTTATTCCCGTTAGAACTTTAATTTGAAGTTAATTTTTCAATAAGCTAGACAATTGTTGATTAACAAAATTGTTTTGAACTTTCGTCTTTATTGTACATTGAAAAAAATGCTTAAATAATTGTCGTATAAATTTTTCGCGTCTTGGAGCTCTTCTTATATACATACCTAACAAGATCACGCATTAAAAGTTTTAAAAAATTTAATGCTTTGTTTATAGTAATTTTATAACTTTGGCAATATTACTGTGATTTTTTATTTTTTGTCAAAGTTATCATCAGTTTAGCGTTAAATTTAAATTATAAATAATCAAATTATTATAAAGAAAGAATTAATTTTTTAAAAAAATGTATAGCGTTATCTTGTTAAGTATGTACATAGGAAGGGCTTTACGAAAAAAAAAATATACGACAATTATTTAAGCATTTTTTTTAATGTACAATAAGAACGAAAGTTCGAAACAATTTTGTTATTTGACAATTTGACAAAAGTTAAAACCTAACTTAAAGTTAAAATTTTTTGACGGGAATAACTTCTTTGAAGTATTCAAATATATTATTATTTTTTAAAAATTTCAATTAATATTTAATACCCTAAAAACAAACTACTAAGTGTTACGAACTCGGTTTTGACGCCGAGCGTGCAACCAAAAATATCGCACGCAGGCCTTTTTTTAGCGTTAAATTTAAATTATAAATAATGGAAATTGAACTCCGGTAGTTTGGACTTTTTTATTGGAAATTTCCTTCTCTTAAAGGATCTTTCTTGCAATTTCCGCAATCTCTAATGGTTTTTGAGTTATCGTCAAAAATCAAAATGGCTTTTTTTATTTAGTTTTTTGTTAATAACAATTGCAATTTTCATTGGCAGAAAAAATCCTCAAAACGCCTTTCTCAGATTTGCATTCCGCGTCGAATGAGCTATCGCTCATATTTTTCAAAGCCTTCTAGCTATTTTACGCAGGAAACACACTTCCCGACTAGACTAATTTATATGACTGGTTATTTGGGTGGTCACAATGGTCGGTGTACGAAACGAGAAGCATAAAATTAATTAGATAATTCAGTGTACGAAACAAAAACAGTTCAGGTAAATTTCTGAAATGTACGAAACCAATGATCGATATACAACAACGCGAGTGTACAGAACAAAAATAAATCTTATAATCTGTTTGTTTGAGGACACTTGAATAAAAAATGTATTGCACTGGTGCAAAAGTCAGCAACCATGGTTATTGACTTCTTGACTCACATTTTTTTAGATATTTTTTTTTTCAAACGAAACAGCTTTTAGACATTTACAAATAGTTTTAAAGTTACCCTTGATTTTCATAACTGATAGTTTATTATACTAATCATATTATTTATTAGATGCAATTATAACAATTATACAACATAATCTCGAATACAATAATTTAAAACTTGAAAGTAATTATACTATGCCTGGTTTAACCAGTGCCTATAGGGTAAAAGCAGTCATAAAACAGAATATACTATTTTATTACCGTAAGAAACTGCGTGTCGTAATTTAACTGATTATAAACAAACATGAGTTGTTTTTAAACAGCATTTTATTTGTTTGTTCCCATCTTTGGTCAAAAAAATTTCAAAAAAAATTATTTAAATGCAAAATATTAAAAACAAAAGATATTTAAAGAAAAAATGGACTAAAGGATATTGGAAATTTTAAATAACGATTGAGGTTATTGCATGGTTTTTAACTCAAGTAGGTATATGTAATTAAACCGCTGCAGCTAATTAAACAAATTCTTAAAACCATTTAAATCTAAACTCAAAAAAGTCTATATTTAAATTAAGTTTTTTAATTAATTGATATAAAAGTATAAAAGGTATGTTTTATAGTTTTGTGGTGGATTCATGTTTCAGTATGTTTTCTTTAGGATACTCGCCTTACTACTTTTTGGAAAATGGGACCTCTTCGGTTCGGGTCCCGGGGTATAACGAACTAAGCCTGCTCAGCTCTATTGAGTCCTATGAACGTGCAGATCGCCTGCATCAAAAAAAGAAGAAAAACCCCTAAAAAACCCAAAAATCAAAAATATTAATCAACGTTTCGGCGGCAAGTCGGCCACCGTTATCAAGATAAAATTAAAATACAAAATGAAACTAAATTTTAAGAAATTTTGCTATAAAACTTAGGAAATTCTGATAGCTTTTTACTTTTTTATGACGTTTTGTCATAAATGACATTAGGTTATTTGACTGGTATATTTATAGTATTCAAAAAGACAAAAAAGGTGGCATAGTATTTGTTTATAAAATCAAGAGGATAATTATTTTAAACTAAAATATCTTTTAAAAATTTCCTTTCTTTTTTGTTTTCTTTGTTTTGATCAGAACAAGTTCATCAATTTATAGGTACATTGACATTGTTTTTTTATTATGCTGGTAATAACTACTTTTGATTAGGTTGTATTATACATGGGTGAATGGAAACGGTGTGTTTTATTTTAACTTTAAAGCACCCTGTGAAAAAATTGAGATAGCTAATTTTGTTTAAAAGTCCTTTCAGATAATCTTAAAGGAATCCCTAAGGGTTTTTTTATTGTCCTATTCTTCCTTTTTTTGTAATAGCTGCACAATTATAAAGAAATAAAAACACTGAGTTTTAGGGTCTATTTATTAAAAAATAAATAAAAGAAACTAAAATTATTTAAAAACGCAAAAAATAATTAATTTAATACCGGGTATGTCTTCCTTTCGCGGCAACAATAGCTCGCAATCTTGTTGGAACCAAATGAATAGGATTTCTTACCTTTTTCTGGGGAATAGTCTGATTTGTCTGCCAGTGACAACCTTAACTCTACCACATTTTCTAGCCGCCCAGGATAACAGCGCACAGCTCTGTTTATTTCGTCCCATAAATGCTCGATCGGATTGATGGGATCTGGGCTGCATATGGGCCATTCCAACCTTCTCAATCCAACCTCATCGGGATACTTATTTACCCCTTGGGCAACGTGAGGTATAGCATTATTGTGCTTCAGTATAAATTGGCTTTCAGTGAAAGTGAAAGGCGCACACATCTTGGAGAACGTCTTCAATGTAATGATGGGCGTTTAGAGCTTCATTTTCAAAGCTATATCCGTTTAATTTTTACCGATATGCCAGCCGATATATTCATTTTTCATAAATACCATAATTTTTTAAAGTATTTATTTAAAACTGGGCAGATCTTACAAGAAAAGAAAAAAATGGATAATTCAAAAACAAATTGGTGAAAAAATCTTAAAAATCCGAATACATATAAGAAAGTTATAAATAATCAAACTTTTGGGCTGCGGAATTTTGTGCTGGGGAATATATGTATGTATGTATGTATGTATTTATTTATATATTATATATATATATATATATATATATATTATATATATATATATATATATATATATATATATATATATATTTTATTTTTTTTTTTTTTTTTTTTTTTTTTTTTTTTTTTTTTTTTTTTTTTTTTTTTTTTTTTTTTTTTTTTTTTTTTTTTTTTGAAACAACCATATATGTCAATAATAAATATAGGATAACCTCTACAAAAATTTGGTAAATATATATAAAAAAGAGAATTTTTATAACCTAATATAGATATAACATTATGAATACTATTTAAGGAAACCAATTTTACAAAGTTTTAAAGCATTAGACATAATAAAAGTCAATATATAAAGGAAATCACAATTTAAGGTCTCGGAGTCAAAATATAAATTAAGATAAATTATCACAAGTATATAAAAAGTTCTCAAAAATATAATAAATGAAAAGTGAAGACCTTATACATATTTTTAATATAAATAATAAGATAATGTATATAATATAATATAATATAATAATATAAATGAAAAGACCATTTAATTTGAATAGTAAAATAGGTAAAAAAGTTAATACACTATTTTCTGAAAATTTGTAGATATAAGTTAATTATAGTATAAAATATAGTTAATATAGACTAAAACAAAGTACTATGCATAAAACTATTTAAAATGAACACTTAAAAGTGAGTGAAACATGTGTTAAGTGTTATTTGGAGTTATTTTAATTATAACATTGAATCGTTTAAACGGTTAAAAATTAATCTTTAAAATTTAGAGTTACGGTATTTAAAATTGCCTATGCGACAACTCGTGTATCCAAAAAATACCATTTTTAAAAGTTTTCTTCGGAAAAAAGGACTAACTTACTAAAGTAAAAAAAATTGTGCCAAAACATTAGTTTAGGTCTGGAAAACCTGTTTGTAAATGGTATATATATATATATATATATATATATATATATATATATATATATATATATATATATATATATATATATATATATATATATATATATATATATATATATATATATATATATATATATATATATATATATATATAATAATATAAATATATATATATATATATAATATATATATATATATATATATATATATATATATAATATATAATATATGTATATATATATATATTATTATTATTTATATATATATATATATATATATATATATATATATATATATACACAGGGTGTCCCAAAAGTAATGGGACACAGAGCAACAGCAGATTCCTTAGGTCAAAATAATGCAATTTACGTAAACTTGCCTTATCCGAAAGTTAATAATAACAAAGATACAGGGTGTTGAACTTTTAATTTTGCTTTCGTTTTTTCTTAATAATTCTTTAACCAAATGACCTAGCGGTACAAAATTTGGGATCTGGGGGTTTTTTGAGGCGAGAAATTTAAATTCGTTCATGCTTTTGATTTTGCTACTAGAGGGCGCAAGCTACGCCCTACCTCACTTGTTTTAAATGTCGTAACTTTTTTTAGGCTTAGAATATTGACCTGTTTATTAAAAAATAAGTTACTACAAATCCATCTGCATCAAAAATGTATACTTTATTTAAGTCTCTAGGAGCAGCAATTTTTTTATGGAAAATAAATTTTATCCAATTGTTTTTAAACTTTGCATAGTGATAGTTCTAAACACGCTGATCAAAGGTCTTCCAGGGCACAAAACCCGAAAACGCCTCCAAACCCCCCAAAATCACCCTCAAAAGTCCTCAAATCCCCAGTGACTTAAATAAGGTATACATTTTTGATGCAGATGGATCTATAGTAACTTATTTTTTAATAAACAGGTCAATATTCTAAGCCTAAAAAAGTTACGACATTTAAAACAAGTGAGGTAGGCCGTAGCTGGCGCCCTCTAGCAGCAAAATCAAAAGCGTGGACGAATTTAAATTTCTCTCCTCAAAAAACCCCCAGATCCCAAATTTTGGGTCATTTGGTTAAAGAATTATTAAGAAAAAACGAAAGCAAAATTAAAAGTTTAACACCCTGTATCTTTGTTATTATTAACTTTCGGATAAGGCAAGTTTACGTAAATTGCATTATTTTGACCCAAGGAATCTGCTGTTGCTCTGTGTCCAATTACTTTTGGGACACCCTGTATATATATATATATATATATATATATATATATATATATATATATATATATATATATATATATATATATATATATATATATATATATATATATATATATATATATATATATATATTATATATATATATATAAAATATATATATATATATAAAAATATATTTTATATATATATATATATATATATATATATATATATATATATCATGTCCCAGTATAGATGGCCAAAGACGACAACTGGTCCAAAAATTTTTGAATTTAAAAACAGTCTAAAACAGTCTTTTGGGATTAGGGTATAAATTATATAAGTTTAACAGAAAACTTTTTAAAGCGTACTACTTACTTTAGTATTTAAAGTAATGATACGCCATTCTCCGCACAGTATTCTCTGAATAGGGAGAGAAAAGCAAAGAGATAGGAAAAAGCTAAAAACAGCATAACTTCTAAAAGTCAAAGTCCATGTAATACAGTAATACGTATTCGAAGTTGAAAATTTCCTTTTTTCTAAATTTTGTAGTACCATAATATTAATATCTTAATATTTTAGTATACTTTGCAATTTAGTATGTACCAAATTTATCAAGAGTAAGTTTTCTTATTTACCATCATAACAACTTTATTCATAAAAGTTTATATATTTTAATTACTAATTTTTATTGTTTAAAATAAATTGTAAAATATCCACAAAAATAATCATTCATAACATTGATATCCTTAGGTTGGTTAAGTAGACACCTTACCCCAAACATTTGCCTCAAAAGAAAACGCAACGCGCAGTATGTACCAAATTTATCAAGAGTAAGTTTTCTTATTTACCATCATAACAACTTTATTCATAAAAGTTTATATATTTTAATTACTAATTTTTATTGTTTAAAATAAATTGTAAAATATCCACAAAAATAATCATTCACAACATTGATATCCTTAGGTTGGTTAAGTAGACACCTTACCCCAAACATTTGCCTTAAAAGAAAACGCAAATCTAATTTATTCAAAAGCAAATATTCAGTTCGTAAAGCTAAGACGTTAATAAGATTCATGGGTGCCTCCCTTGCAATTTTATAAGACGACGCAGAGGCTGATGCAATAAAAGGGTGTAAATTTAAATATCTAGGGTACAGTTAGGCAAACAAATATTGCTTTCATTTAAGGTTATTTTAAACAATTTTAAAAGATTTCAGTTATGTCCATTATTTAGTATACTTGAAACATACATAACTGCACTTTTTTAGACATTTTGACATATTTCTAATTTCGGTAATTATATAGAAGTGGGGTTCCACTGTTTTTTGGCCATAAAAAATCGAAAAATTGACATATCATTTTATTCTACTCTTTATCGGATTTATGATAAAATTGTTTAATGATCGGAAAACAACCGATATATATATGATATTTGCAACTCAAAATTAAAAAATTCAAAATTTTGAATTTTGAGCGCAAATTTGAAGGTCATCCGAAAATATTTCGCAATTTTTATAATTTTTTCTTGTTGCGCATAAAAGACGAAAGTTAAAAAAAAATTTTTGATAACTCAATTTTTACGATTTTTACAAATTTTCACATTATTTAGAAAAGCAAAAATTTTTAAATCCGATAAAAACATCCCTACACGATTTTGCATATGACATTTTAAAATTATTTTTAACACCTTTGTATTAAGTCTCGCCTTTGTTTCAGTTTTAGGAGTGGTTGTGATCAAATTAAAAAGATCTAACAATGCTAAACTGCCCTCTTCAAGATAATTTAATACCAATCGTATAAGCTAAAAATTTGCAGTCTGAGTTGATCTTTCGACAAGGTAACCATGTTGGATCTCCGAGAAAAGACCACATTTTTTAATAAACTTCAATAATTATTCACCAAAAACTAATTTAAATAACTTTGAAAAACCAGGAAGAAGGCCTTTGGGCCTATAGCTGTTCATGCTTTTTGAAGCCCCTTTATTTTTAAAGAATGGTGGCTTAATTAACGCTAATTTAGGCTGTTTATCAAATATATCCGCTTTAAGGGAAATATTTATGTGTAACACACTTATTGCCGGAATACATAGTTTTATCAAACTTGTATATCCATAACCATCTTAATTGTTAATTTTTTAATCTAAATTAGAGATTTTTACACCGCTAGTTGGTCTTGAATAAAAAGATCAAGAGTTATTTATAATGTTGCAATTCCTTAAGGCTAACTGTTTAGAAATATATATTTTTATTTTAAATTATTATTGACAACATTTTACTTGCTACCTTTGTATCCGCCACTGCTGTTTTTATTGTTCCCACAAAGAAAAGCAGGAAAACCGAAAGGAAATATAAGGGAAAAACAGGACCGAAGACGTGACAGCGGCAATTGGCAATTTGTCAGCAATTAAAACAAGACATCATTAAATCAGCAGCGCTGCCGAGATGGGCTTTGTTAGGTCACGTATGGCCCCCAGCTCAAGTGGCTCTCGAGGCCCTTCCGCCCCGCAGGCCTCGGCTCTGGAGTTGATAGGGCATGTTCGTCGGCCTGCCGCCCTGCAGTTTTGAACTGCAGAGAAAATGTTGTGGTTCAAAATATTTTAAATCTATCCGCTTTTAGATGTTAATTGAAATTTATTTTCACTAAATTGTTTTACTTCTGAGACTAAAACATAATGCAAAAATAATCCAAAATATTTTTTTTAGATTGAATGAATAAGTTTTATTATTTTTTACCAAATGTGTCTTTAAAATGTTTATATAACATAAATGTTTTAAGGTTATATTATTCTTAGTTTAAGTAGTAAAAAACGTAGAAACAATTTATGTGGTTGTATTTGAGACTCAAAGAGCTTTAAAAAAACCTAAAATTCTACATTTGCATTTAAAAAAAAACTGATGGGGCTAACCCGGCTAACAAAAAGTAAATATTCTATGAAAACATGGTATTTTAAAAAGGCAAAAAAACTGCATATTTTCTATATATTTTTATTTTGTAATTTTAAAAAAATTTACTCTATATTTTATGGCTGACGAACCAAAAAACTTCAGTATTCAAAATGTAAGATTGACATTTCACCTAAATTGTATTTTTAAGGTAAATATAAAGTTGTGCAGTTTTTTGCTAATCTAAAATTGATTATCCGCGACTTCCATGGAAAAGTGGATGGTTGGTTCTGGTTAGTTCTAGTTTAATTTAAAAAATATTAGGTCAAAGTACATGTGCATTAATTTTATTTACTGTCTGTCCCTTGGCTGGACCCTGTTAATCCTACTTTTAAAAAAATTAACATTATGCAATGTAATGCAGCAACAAAATCCCAGAATATTTTTAATATTCTGATACTAGTATCTGATATGATAACATTCTCCAGCAGCTTTTCAAACCTTTTAATGACTCTACGTACGTGTTAAAATTTAACATAGTCCTTATTTAATTTTTTTTATATTTGTTTAATAAACCAAATAATTTAACGATGTATAGACAAAGGAATACGAAGGATGTTAAACAGCAGGGTTGCAATTTTACCGCACGGTCATTACCAAATTAAAAACACGATTACGGAATTAAACCAAAGATATTATTAATTGGCTTAAATTTTAATATACCGTGCGAGTCATCTGCATCTGCATACATTAATTTATTTTTTAAAGAAGTTAAATGTAAAAAAACCGATATTTAAACCAGATTTTCTGCAACAATCATCATAATCAAAATTATCTTTTACAGCTAAAAATTTGTATATGGACAAAAAATTGCATTTAAAAAACTTTTTTTATAACTTTTTTAGATATTTTAAAAAACCAGCCCACTTTTAGATTTCCTACGATATAATATATGAGTGTCCGGATTTCGTTGTAATTGCATCTCGGTTTCATTAAGCCGGTCACAGACGATACGTACTTTGGCGAATAACAAAGCTTCGTACTTCGGCGAAGCACAAATTTCAAATTCGAGTTGACTTCCCATACACTTCGTATTTCGGAAAATAAATGTTCCGGCAAAGCCTCGAATGTTACTTTAAAAATGGAGATAGGTGGAGGCCCGGACGAGCAAGTCGCCGTTGCTGCGGCTTCAATAATTATGTGTTGTGCTTTATTAGAAAAGAAGTTTAAACGTTGAAAAATAAGATGGTGGATGCTATCCTTACTTTTACCTTGCTTAATTTCTGGCGAAATATGACCATTAACGAATATTTTTTCTTTTTCAGTTCATTTATTGTACAATCTGTACTAAAGCAAGATTCAATGTTTTTCTACGCATCGTAAATTAAATTACGATTTTTGTGGTTTGAATTTTTGGGATTCCAAAGTATGTCCTCCTTTTATTAGAGATCCAAAAATTCATTCAGTAGATTGTTACTCCACTTCATTACTACTCACTCAAGCACAACTTGATACTGCACTGATTACACAAAATATTAACAAAGGAGCGGCGAAGCGTCTGGGAGCTGTCACCGAACGCACTTGGCCGAACTTTGCGTCCTTTGATTCGGGCTATTTTAACGACAATCAGTGCGAAGGTTGGCCGAATTGACCTTCCCAGACTCTACGCGAAGTATTGGACATAGCGAAACTTCGCCGAAGTGCGTAGTGTGTGGGACCGGCTTTAGATAGAGACTTACAGTTTTCGCGAAGGTATTGCTACTACGAAAAATGACACTTAAATATTTTTTATGGCTCTTTTCGTTTTTAACATAAAGCGCAAATTTTTTTTCCATTTTTGGACCCCTTATTTCAGTTATCTTGCCTAACTCACAACAAAAGTAAAAACTGATGTAAGTAGGTATTTTTACATAGTGGTGTGGTTAGATTTTTATAAATTTAATATTTTTTGAGACATGAATCAAACATTTATTTTTCTTATGGGACACCCTGTACGTTTTTTAATCATTTAATTATGTCGGGTAAGAGGTTTTCAAAAATATATAATACCTTATAGGTTATTTACATTTTTAGTCCATAAATCCAACTTTTAAAATTTAAACTTTAGTTTGCGTAGTAAACCGTGTTTATATTATAATCTTAACTATAATATTATTTATTAAAAAAAATCTGGTTCTGCATTTTTATAAATTTATTATTTATTTTAGCTACTACAATGTCCATAACCCATAGAGGAAATTATATGGCTATAACTAAAATTACCAAGTTTTAAATTACAAGGAGCTTACATCATACTCTAAGAAAATTTAAGTTTGTAGTCTATGCCCAAATCCTGTTTTTATATCAAATTAAAAATCTAACTTTGCAAACTTAAAGTGCAAAAACTGGTAAATTATTTAGCTGTTAAAAATATTGTTCTAACTGCAATCCATTATATTATATGCGTTTATTACACACTGTCCTAATTTAGTCTAATGCATTTATTAATATTAATGGACGGCTTTCCAAATTTCTAAATCTTGTCCTGTGGCATTCCGAATTTGTCAAATTGCAAGAAAAAGTCTAGAATTGATAAAACTGGTGACCTTGGAGGCCACCTTTTAGGGTCAAGAGTGCCAATCCAACGACCAGGAAATCATCATCCAAATAAGCTCTTATTATTTGGGCATCATGTGCTGGACTGTACCGTCTTGCAAAAAATTTAACTAATTTAACTCGGCTAACAATACATCATCGCATAAAACAGCCAAAGTATTTTCCAGAATGTTTAAGTACCTATTCGCTGTTAAACTTGATATACATAATTATGAAATTTAAATTTAGATCTTAGAATAAAACACGCCACGCTGAAACCAAATCTACGTTGTTGCTCTTTTACGAAAAATCAAGTGTTGATTTTCTCTAGACCAATATCTGTTATTTTGTCTATATTAAATAACTATTAAGTATTATATACTTTTAAAAAGGTCTCATCTGACATAATTTAATAATTTAAAAAGATACAGGGTGTTTCATAAGAAAAAACATATGTTTGATACATAATAGGTACCTCGTAAAATATTTAGTTTAACAAAAATTTAACTACACCACTAGATTCTACCTAAAAATACGTACTAATATCAGTTTTTACTTTTGTTGTAAGTTACAATATAACTGAAATACGAGGGAGTCGAAAAATGGACTGTATGACAAAAACGACGAAAGTTTTTTTATTATACTTTCCGTGCGCTTATACAAAAATCCATCCATGGAAACTGTTCATAACAACGATTTATTTCAATAACACTAGAATCTTGGACCTCCATTGTCTTTATTTGTTAATTGTTACACAACGTTTCGGTTACTCATGTATCTCCAACCGTTTTTAAGTGATAACTGTTATCACTTGAAAACGGTTGGAGATACATGACTAACCGAAACGTTGTGTAACAATTAACAAATAAAGACAATGGAAGTCCAAGATTCTAGTATTATTGAAACCATTACATTGTCTAACACTTTCAAGGAAACGTAACGATTTATTTATTAATGACATATTTTATTTTCTGTCCGTGAAATTTATGCTATTTTCAAAAAATGAATTCAGATTTGGAAAAAAATCCGAATATTTCCGATATTATATTACAACAAGCGGCAGAAGTGAGTGCAGATTTATTACCAGTGAAATCCAGCTTGAGATATGAACATGAATATCACATTTTTGCCGAATGGCGGACTCAGAAAAGAATCAAAAATGTGAATGACGATATTCTCTTAGTTTATTTTTCTGAAAAAGCCAAATCTATGAAGTCCACCTTATGGAGTCGATTCTCCATGTTAAAGAGTTGTTTGGCAATAAAAGAAAATACTCACAACCAATATCAAAAACTATCGCTTTTTTGAAACGACAAGCTGTAGGATATGTACCAAAGAAATCCAAGGTTCTTACATCAGAACAAGTAACCAAATTTTTATGTGAAGCTTCAGATGGACAATATCTACTAGCAAAAGTAATATTAGTGTTTGGCATCTTCGGCGCATGCCGCAGAGTTGATTTAATACGTTAGACGATGTGGAAGATAATGGGCGTTTCCTTGTCGTGTTCTTACGAGATGGAAAAACTCTCAGGTCAAGAAGTTTTACCATTACCAATAAAAATTGCAAATTCAATCCCTGTACACTTTACCGTAAATACGCAGATCTCTGCCCTAAAAATGTGGAGAGTAGAAGATTATTTGTTGTATACCAAAGATGTTACGCTCAACATGTTGGGTGCCATACTATCAGTGGTATTCCAAAACTTGTTGCAAAATACTTAAAACTAAAAAATCATGAAGAATATACCGAACATGGGCTAATGCGTTCTTCGGCTACCATGTTAGTAGAAAGCGGCGGTGATTTGCTCACTTTGAAAAGACACTGAGGATGGCTTTCTTCCAATGTAGCAGAAGGATATATAGAGGAGTCCATACAAAGAAAAATTGAAGTATCCCAAAAGTTGTTTAGGCCTTGCAACTTGGAAACTACAAAATCTGTAACAATCAATCAAGAGAACCAAAACATACACGAACACTCCGCTTCAACATCTTTAGTTCAACAAAAAGAAATAAAAAAGGGATTGAGCTTCAACAATAATACGAATTGTGCAATAAATATAACCATTAATCATAACGGTTCCGTCCAAAATTAATTTTCTTAGATTTAATTAGCTTGTAATTTTTTTTTGTTAATTTGTCTTTCTGTTTTAAAAATAAAAATAAATAATCGCAACTTTCTTAAATCATTTTTGGCGATGTTTTTTGTTTATGTTGTTTTCAGGTACCTAAGTATAATAAAAAATATCGTTCATTATACGTCCAGAAATGGGTTTTTCCGTTCTTGCACGCGCGCACGAAAAATCGTCATTTCCGTACTGATAATGAAATATACTATTAATGTAATTTTCCGTTTTATCAAAAAGTAGCTACACTTTGCGAAAATCGCGAGTCTCCATCTTTAATATTAATCGAGACACAAGAAAATCCGGACACCCTGTACTTACGAAATGATTTCTTATCGTATCTTAAGACGATTTACCACATTTTTAATATCATTATAATTATAGCTATTTAAGAATAATTTAAAACACATTATTTTTTATCTAACGAAATCTGTGGAACTTATAAGACCTATTCCTTTTTTCCTATATTTCCTACTCCAATCGTTATTACGGAGAAAATAATATTTACAAGTGAGTACAGGGAGCGCTCCAGTAATACCATTATTCCGGCAAATTTCAATTGTACGGGAAGTTAAACGGGGATTATTTGATATTAAAATAACCCCTATTTGAAGCTGAGCTTTCACCAGGTTACGCTTAATAGGTATTAAGTTACCCTCCATAATCCCTGATGATTTGTCGAACGAACGCCTGACTCAGGTATTTTAAACATTGAATCTTTTAAGTCAAAAATAATTGATTTACGAAATGGAGTTTTAGCAGTAAAACACGGGTGATCTAGTATGATAACAACTAAATTTATATACAGGGTGTCAATTTAAAAAAATTTAATGCAAACATCTTGAAAAATAAAATATTTGGGAAAATGTAATTTGGCAAACATTTTATACAAGTAGAAAAAACTATAATCCCCATACCCCAAAATACTGAGATCAGTATTCTGGGTCCTATACTTCAGTCAAGTAGTCACCTTCTAGGTACCGTAAATATGGAAATTTTTTACCTAAGCATTTCGGAGATATTTTTTTTTCGGGGTGCCAAAGTAGACATGATTTTGGGGTTACTTTGGCAGGCTATTAAAATTAGATTTACTGCTAAAGTAGGCGCTGTAATCAATCTAGTTTGGCACCAAAAAAAAAGAAAAAAATCGTGCAAAAAATATTGGTAGCTAATTTTGCCTTAATTTTTTAGGTATATATGAAGTTTTAGAGCCATACTATCAATTGCTTTTAAATCCTATATTTAATCAAAATCAAACACAAAACAAAAAAAAACGTTAATTCTGATTACATAGTGAAGTCTGTGTCTTTTATATTGTCATCGCTACTAAAATCCTGTTCTGTACAGTTAGAACAAACAAACTTTGGGTCTTTACTGGCTTCGTTGCATATGCCACAAATCCATTTTAGACATTCTATGCAACAAACCCAGTGAGGACCTTTGTAAGTTTTCCAGTTTACAAAACAAATTGCACACAAATCGCTTTTGACTTTTACAGCCCGTTTGGCTTGTTTCCTAGTTCTTTGTGTTTCTTTAGGAGCAAATGTTTTGGTAATTACTGGAGCGTTATCACTTCATCTTCGTCGCTACTGCTCCATTTTTTGAGTCCCTAAAGGACCAGCGTCTGGCTCTTTTGCAATTGGTTGTTGGTTACGGGAATGTTCGACAGTGGGCTTAAGAGTCTCTGTTCTAATTTCTTTATCGGGTTCTATTTTCTTTCCACGTTTCCTCACAACTTTTTCTTTATTTGAGCCACGGAGATCTTGTAGCAACTCAACTAAGCTTTCACTCATATTGTTCTGAGCATTTTCTTCTTCACCCTCTAACGCATTACCTGGGATTCGTTTAAGAACTTCCTGTGGATTAAAAGGATAGAGCCCTGTGGCTCTAAATCCAGATTTTAGATTCTGCGAGACATTTTCACCAATTTTAATCCACAATCTGTTTAATAGTTTAGGAAAATATTCCTTTGGAATAGAAAAACTAGATTTTGTTTCATTACGCCATTTATCCAAAATTTCTCGCCACTTCTTTTTCATGGGTGCAAAAACCGCAACATCTAAGGGTTGCATAAGATGAGTGCTGTTCGGTGGTAGCGCTGTCATATAGACATTGTTCTCCTCATAAGCTTGAACTACAGCAGCTGAAAAATGCGACTCTAGATTGTCGCCAATAACAACTTTTCTCTCAGGGCTGTTCACTTCTTTTATTTTGGGCAATAGAATTTCGAAGAACCACTTTTCAAATTGATCCATATCGAACCAGCCACTAAGAGTGTTACTATAGACCGTTTCTGGAGGACCTCCTTGCGTCCAGCCCTTGTATAAATTTGCTGCTTTATACACAACCATTGGGGCTAACAGATCGCCTGCAGCGTTACCACATGTCATAATACTTATTGAAGCTTTGGAATGTTGCTGAACCCTCTCCACTCGTTTGGTTCCCCTTGGAACTACAACTTTCTTGGCTCCAGGATCATCCTGAACATTGGTTTCATCATAGTTGAAAACCAAACGAGGGTCAATGTCTTTTAAAACGTCTTTAATATTATTAAACAATTCATTAATTTCATTTTTTCCCACCGCCGCACGTGTTCGTTTAATGTTTGCTGCCAAACGGACACTTAGATTATTTCGTTTAATAAAATGTTCTAAAAAATCATGTCCGGGAACATTGTTCCTTAAATTCTTTCACAACACGACCTTGTTTTTGTAAATATTTATGAAGCAGTTCACGAATATCCGCTTTGGTAAATGGGAATCCCCATTCGCTCACTGTCAATAATGTCTTTGTGAGTAATTGCTCTTTCTGAGGTGAGAATACTGTTGGGTGACCATGGGGGCGCTGATGTTCGCCCTTTAACTTGTTTTGAAGAGTTCCCCTCGAGATTTTAAATCTTTTGCTCGCCGCCGCCTGAGACATGCCGCCCCTAATAGCGTCCAACGCATTTTCAAGGTCGGCTTGAGTATAATTTCGGGATGCACGCCCCCCCCCAATTTTTTTCGGTAATTTCTAGGCATTTTTTATTGGTTTAGACCTGTAACAATAGAGAACCAATGCAGTTGTAAAAAAAAATTAAAAAATAACATTAACAAAAAAATAAATAATTACACATGACATACTGCCAAAGTAGGCTCAAGGTCCCAAAGTATCCCCGTTTTACGGTACTTCACACTTAATGGTAAAATTTCACATAACAATACACAAGACTCATTTTGTAATATCTGGGAAAGGCGTTTTAAGGATTTTTTTCTGCCAATAAAAATTGCAATTGTTATTAACAAAAAACGAAATAAAAAAAAGCCATTTCGATTTTTGATGATAACTTTAAAACTATAAGAGACAGCGGAATTTGCAAAAAAAGATCCTTGAAGAGGAGGAAATTTCCGATAAAAAAGTCTCAACTCCCGGAGTTCTATCTCCATTATTTATAATTTTAATTTAACGCTAAAAATGAGCCTCCGTGCGACATTTTGGTTGCGCGCTCGGCGTCAAAACCGAGTACGTAACAATAAATATTTTTTTTAGGATGTTAAATGTTAATGAAAAAAAAATTATGTTGTATTCAGAACAAAGAATTTATTTTCGTTCAAAATTTAACTTAAAGTTAGTTTTTTTTAACAAGTTAGACAATTGTCAATTAAAAAAATTGTTTCGAACTTTCGTATTGTACATTAAAAAAAAATGCTTAAATAATTTTCGTTCTTCTTATACAGTACATAGGTACTTTACAAAATAACGCCATAAAAGTTTAAAAAATTTTAATCGAAAAATGTATTCGACAATTATTTAAGCATTTTATTAATGTATGTACAATGAAGACGAAAGTTTGAAACAATTTTGTTAATTAACAATTGTCTAGCTTCCTGAAAACTTAACTTTAAGTAAAATTTTTAACAGGAATACATTCTTTAAAGTGTTCTGAATAAACTATAATTTTTAAAAAAATTTCAATAAAGTTAAACACTTAAAATATTAAGTGTGACGTACTCGGTTTTGACGCTGAGCGCGCAACCAAAAATGTCGCACGGAGGCCCATTTTCAGCGTTAAATTAAAATTATAAATAATGGAGATTAGAACTCTGGGAGCTGGGACTTTTTTATTGGAAATTTCCTCCTCTTCAAGGATCTATGGTTTTTAAGTTATCATCAAAAATCGAAATGGCTTTTTTTGGGCCTGTCTAATTTGCTGATCAGCAAAATATTTTGCTGGTCGACTACGTCTAATTATGCTAACTCTCTGAAATTTTGCGAAACCCTAAAGGTAGTAAACACCAATTATATGTATTAACGACGATCCAAAATATCTATCCTTAAGGTTGTTTTATCCAACCCCTTTGTAAAAAAGCTGGTCGACCATTTCTAATAATCTCAAGACAATGAAACTTTGCAAAATAATCAAGAGAATACCGATAAGGAAACTGTATTAATGGCGACTTAAAATAACCACCCCGAGGGTTGTTGGTATCATCCTCTTTGCAAAAAAGCTTGCTGGTCGACTACTTCTAACATTGTCAAGACGATAAAACTTTACAAAATAATTAAGAGAGGACCCATAAAGAAACCGTATTAATAACAACTTAAAATAACCACCCCGAATTGTTGGTATCATCCCCTTTGTAAAAAAGCTTACTGGGTTTTGTTATTTTAAGTTGCCATTAATACAGCTTCTTGATCGACACTATCTTAATTAATTTGCAAAGTTTCATCGCCTTGAGATTATTATAAATGGTCGACCAGCAAGCTTTTTTACACAGGGGTTGGATAAAACAACCCTTAGGATGGATATTTTGGATGGTCATTTAGCATAATTAGAAATAGTCGACCAGCAAAATATTTTGCTGATCAGCAAATTAGACAGGCCCCTTTTTTTAAATTTCGTTTTGTGTTAATAACAACTGCAATTTTTATTGGCAGAAAAAAATGCCTTTTTTTCTCAGATTTGCATTTCGTGTCGAATGAGATATTGCTTATAATTTTTGAAGCATTCTAACTATTTTTTGCAGGAAATACACATCTCGACTAGACTAATTTATTTGACTGGTTCTTTGAGTCATCACAATGGTCGGTGTACGAAACGAGAAGCATAAAATTGATTAAATTATTCAGTGTACCAAACGAGCATATTCCAGGTAAATTTCTAAAGTGTACGAAACAAGAAAACACCGTTTGATTAGATGCTTAAAATGCATTCCATTTTGGGGCAAGCTGTTTTCGACCCCTGCATGTCCTAATATTAATTCCAATATAACGTTTATGAAAAACTGACCATTTAATCTTAGTAGAAGCTTTTTTACGACTTAACGCAAGGACCGTTTTCATACAAATCTATAAACAAACCTTTCATTTTGGACCAGTTTGGTTAAATGAAACGACAGCAAACCGTTCATGGTATCCACGACGTCATACCCGTTGTATATTTTATAATTTTAAAAAACAAAAGTAACTAAACCCCAAAGGTCATTAAATTATAGGACAAAATTACATTTTAAATAAAATAGTTTGTTTTAGAATCTTATTAAACTACCCCATTCCCTAATACTATCTTATTTGGGAGCTTTTATGTCCCCGAGACGTAACTTTTCTGCATTTTTTTTCGTAGAAAATTATTATGTTTTATTTAATATTTTAAAATAGAAGACTGTGAGTTCGTTAAATTTAACAACTTTAGTCCTTAAAGGGTGAAAAAGTAAAAAATAGAGGGTAAACATGTCATTTTCTTTACCATTTATTTCAGAAAATGTAGTCAAAGGTTATTAAATGTAAAAAGCGCAGACTTACGACAAGCTCCTGTGTGTGTTTAACATTTTTGGAACTTTAAATTTAAACCAAAGATGGTACTTATTTTAGAAATATACCCAAAAGAAATATAAAAGTCTGCATGACCTCAAAAAAAAACCAAATCTAAACACTATACCCAGGGTTTAACTCAAAAGCGGTTTGGCTCAATAACAAGAATTCGGTTCCCCACACAATTAAAACAAAATGTACGAGTATTTTAAACCACTAACGGCCGAGTGATGATCGCGTTGTTAAATTTAGCAATGGACTTAGCAATTGTTAAAAGTTAACAACGGTTTGGAATGTCTAACAAAATGTCAGATTTTGACAGGTTGCCTACTAAAATCATTGAATAACACTGGCAATGACGTTTTGTTAAACATTCTAAACCGTTGTTAACTTTTAACAATTGCTAAGTTCATTGCTAAATTTAACAACGCGATCATCACTCGGCCGTAAGTGTCCCATGAAACAAGATTAAATGGTAGCTTTAAAAAAATCTATGAAATAGACATCACTAACCTGCCCATACTATTAATATTTTGCACTTCTTGTTTAAAGTTTTATTATTTATTATTATTTTTTATTTATTTATTTTTTATTATTATTATTTTATGACGTATTTATTATTCAGTTTTTTAAAATTATTAATTCTTGGTTGCCTTCTTTCTCAATATCTAGCAAAATACATTTGTTACCTTTCTTTTGCCTTATATAAAATAATATTATATTTATTTGAAACGAAAAATTGCAGTTTAAATTCCTTCTACTTAACAAAATATGTAGTAAGTTAAATGAAATTAGGAATAAATAAAAAAAGAGCAACAAGCTAATAATTAAAAAAATATATCATTTTTATAAAAGTAATTAACTTAAGAATGGATACGTTTAGTGCAATGTAGATTTTATACATACTGTGCCTAATTTAAAACTTATGAGGTTTTATTTAATTTTTTTACAAATAAACAATTTTTTTTAAATAAAATAAAATAAAGTATGTAGTATCAATAAATAGGTAATTTTATGGGAAAACAAATAGTTTAATAATATACAGAGCGTTCCATTTTAAAAAAGGCAACTTAGCGTTATATCTTTAAAACCGTAAAGGGCAAAAAATAATTAAGTACGTCACTAGATTATACGTAAAATTCTACATAGATGTGCTATTTACCATTTATATCTTTACCAACAACCGAGACACAGAGGTGTACTAAAATTGTCAAAATTTAAAAAACGCCCAGTATTTGCGAGAAAAATCAAGTTAGCCCGGTATCATTATTTACTGTTGCAATTGTTTTAAAAATCAAACTTTAGAACGTGCCATTAGATTTGCTCTGTCTTTTGTGGTTTTCCTAATACCCTAAAAATGTATCGAAGAGACTCCAGCATGTACATCATTTAGATGTGACCTTCGAGTTTATACTACTGGAGGCAGCCTTGCTACTTGGCCCGTCCAACAAGCGTGCAAAAAAAAGGGGTAAAGCCTTTCTCTCTTGCTTTGCCTGCTGATATTGGTTGGCCGAAGGTCGACGGCCAGGCGGCAAAGCTGCCTCTAGTAGTATAGGCTCTACTAGGGATATAAATATTAACAGCCTTTTGCGATTTAAATGTGATATTTATATAAAAGTAAACCGACAAGAATAAATAAAGCAATAAGCAAATAAAACAGAAAAAATATCTTACTTTAAAGATATTTTCGGAAATGTCATTTTTTCTCATAATAACTTTGGCATACTTTTCTTCAAATGAAACAGAAAAAATATTTTACGTTAAGTTATTTTCGGAAATGTCATTTATTTGGATTATAGCATCATGAGCCTTGTTATTAAAGCTTTAACTTAATTTTTTTCTTATAATAACTTTAGCATACTTTTCTCCAAATGAAACAGAAAACTTTAAAGTTATTTTTAGAAAATGTCATTTATTTGGATTACAGCATCATAAGCCTTGTTATTATGACTTTAACTTAATTTTTTTCTTATAATAACTTAAGCATACTTTTCTTCAAATGAAACAGAAAAAATATTTTACTTTAAAGTTATTTTCGGACATGTCATTTATTTGGATTACAGCATCATGAGCCTTGTTATTATAGCTTTAACTTAATTTTTTTCTTATAATAACTTTAGCATACTTTTCTTCAAATGAAACAGAAAAAATATTTTACTTTAAAGATATTTTCGGAAATGTCATTTATTTGCATTATAGCATCATGAGCCTTGTTATTATGACTTTAACTTAAATTTTTTCTCATAATAACTTTGGCATACTTTTCTTCAAATGAAACAGAAAAAATTTTACTTTAAAGATATTTTCGGAAATGTCATTTATTTGCATTATAGCATCATGAGCCTTGTTATTATGACTTTAACTTAATTTTTTTCTCATAATAACTTTAGCATACTTTTCTTCAAATGAAACAGAAAAAATATTTTACTTTAAAGTTATTTTCGGAAATGTCATTTATTTGCATTCATCATGAGCCTTGTTATTATGTCTTTAACTTAAATTTTTTCTCATAATAACTTTGGCATTCTTTTCTTCAAATGAAACCGAAAAAATATTTTACTTTAAGTTATTTTCGGAAATGTCATTTATTTGGATTATAGCATCATGAGCCTTGTTATTACAGCTTTAACTTAATTTTTTTCTTATAATAACTTTAGCATACTTTTCTCCAAATGAAACAGAAAAAATATTTTACTTTAAAGTTATTTTTAGAAAATGTCATTTATTTGGATTACAGCATCATGAGCCTTGTTATTAGCTTTAACTTAATTTTTTCTTATAATAACTTAGCATACTTTTCTTCAAATGAAACAGAAAAAATATTTTACTTTAAGTTATTTTAGAAAATGTCATTTATTTGGATTACAGCATCATGAGCCTTGTTATTATGACTTTAACTTAATTTTTTCTTATAATTTAAATTTAGCATACTTTTCTCCAAATGAAACAGAAAAAATATTTTACTTTAAAGTTATTTTTAGAAAATGTAATTTATTTGGATTACAGCATCATGAGCCTTGTTATTATGACTTTAACTTAATTTTTTTCTTATAATAACTTTAGCATACTTTTCTTCAAATGAAACAGAAAAAATATTTTATTTTAAAGATTTTTTCAAAAATGTCATTTATTTGATTACAGCATCATGAGCCTTTATTGTAGTTAATTTTGTTCTTTTAACTTAAATTTTTTCAAAAACAAAAAAAACTTTGTTTTAAACTTTTTTGAAATAGCAAACCAGAAAAAATAAAAATTTTACCTTAAGTTATTTTCGGAAATGTCATTTATTTGGATTATAGCATCATGAGCCTTGTTATTATGACTTTAACTTAAATTTTTGCTTATAATAACTTTAGCATACTTTTCTTCAAATAAAACAGAAAACATATTTTACTTTAGAGTTATTTCGGACATGTCATTTATATGGATTATAGTCTCATGAGCCTTGTTATTATGACTTTAACTTAAATTTTTTCTCATAATAACTTTAGCATACTTTTCTTGAACTCGCTTAGTTCTCACCCTTCCTACATCATCCCCTGCTTCACATGTTTTTGTGGGCGTCAGTCTAGCCCACATATAAAATCTGATAAATCTACGGTGTCATGAACAGAACTGGACACCGTTTTATGAACTGGCTATCAATAAACATTCGCCACAGTGTCGCTAGCAGTTTGATACTTTTATGTGACACGGGGTGGAAGTTTCGGACTATCGACATTTTGGGTATCGTTTTGACGGATTTATTGGTTAATGTGAGGGCGACTCTATGAAATAAATATTACAAGCGGTAATAGGAACTTTATTTAATTACACTGTTGGTTTTCCACGCTAATCCTTGCTTTAAATGTAACTTAGCAGGCTTTATTTTATTGATAATAAAATGACTTATTGTAATGTGGGTTTTTATTAATTTTTCTTTCTTTATATATTATTTTAATTAGGTGGAGGAAGCAAGATTTTATCTACCGTATTTTGTCTAAAAAAGTGTTTTGAATTAACGAGAGCAGTTTTATAAAAACGACTTTTCCAATTTAATTCACACAATACGATTACATGACACACTTGGATAATTTGATAAATCTTTCCATTTTTAAAGAACCTGTGTACGAAACGTAATCCTTTACGCCTCAGCACACACAAGTACTTGCCGATACTAGCATTTATTTACGTTATGGCACAACTGAGAATGTTTTTTTATCACTATTTAAAAGTCATTCACCGTTTTTTAGGACACCCGGTATTTAATCTTGACTCACTATCTCATCAACAAACTTAAATATTACCTTCACTAATTTCCGGAAAAACTACCATTCACTAGTCACTTTCCGTTTAATTGACTGCTCGGCTTTTCTTACAACACTTCCACTTGAAGCCCAGTCTTTTTCTTTTATTTACGTTACTTTACTTACATGTCAAATTAAATTCGACAGAAAAATATTTGAACAACTTATAACTTTATTTCGTTACAGACAAAATAAGGTAGTAATTCATATTACCAAGAGACTGTTTTAGTTCATATCGAGGAATTTAATAGAACATTCCAGTATTTTCCCGAAATGCGCGAACAAACTTTCAGGTTATGGTTTTATGAGAAAGTTTTGCTGAAGAATAGAACATTTCGGTAATTTTCCCGAAAAGCGAGAACAACTGTCAGGCAATGGTTTACTAAGAAAAATCAAAGCCCTACTAAAGAATAAAATACTCCGGTTTTTTTCCGAAATGCGAGAACAACGTTCGGGCAATGGTTTACTAAGAAAAATTAAAGCCCTACTACGAATGAACAGGGTAAGGCTTTTGTGGCCATCGTCTCGCTTAACTTCTGTTTTTTGGGTTGTTAGGCTCTCGGCGGTAATTTTGTTTTGGAGTACGCAAGTAGTCAACGTCAACCGAGAAACATGCCTTCTAAAGATGCCAACCACTCGGGCTGGCGAAACGTCAAGAACACAAAATGCTCAAAATGGCCAACGACGGCCTAACAACACAAAAAACAAATGTTTAGCAAACAAGTCCACTTTACACTTTCCTCTGAGCATAATCTTTCCGACAATAGGCAACTTTCACATTTTTTTTAAATGGTACTACAATGATACCAATACAATACCAAACAATTCCCATTAAGTTCCTGGTCAAGAATGATATCCAGACACTTGACTTTCTTTCTGAGAGCTCTATTGTCTTGCTCTGTTCAGCATAGGATATTTAGCTTCCTTTTTTGGTGAATTGTACTATGA
Source organism: Listronotus oregonensis (assembly GCA_019359885.1). Classification (NCBI taxonomy): domain Eukaryota; kingdom Metazoa; phylum Arthropoda; class Insecta; order Coleoptera; family Curculionidae; genus Listronotus; species Listronotus oregonensis. The sequence continues at coordinate 70,535 of JAHBCN010001551.1, forward strand.
CGGTTTCTTACATTCCCATTGACGCTTTGGTCCCTTTAAGTTCAACCATTTAGTATTTTGTGGTAGTTAATCTATATATTATACTGCTGTAATCAAGCAAAGGTTGTTTGGTGCGAGAAAACAGGTATGCATTAAACTTTTTTTGTGACAAACCACTTGACTACTATATACTTTGCATTTATTTTTTTTTGAAATTCTTTGTAACAAAAGCCCATTAAATAATTTACAACCCACTCGACTTTTTTGTTTTTTTTGGTGGTACATTAAACTTTCTAGAGTTTCTTACCAACAAAAAGAATTAGCGTATAAAATTAGACCGGGCTACAAATTACAAATGTATTCGATCATTGACCGGGCTTAACGCGAGATTTTACGGGAATATCGATTTATTCTTGTTTTGGACTCTTGCGTTTCGTACACCTCAAAAAATTTCCCCAAATATTCTTATTTTGTATACAAAATTAATAATTCAATTTTTGACATCTCGCTTCGTACACCAAAAACTGAAGTAGGTTCCGGTTTCTGATGGTTCATAAAATATGGTAAAATGAATTAAAACTAATTTTATAACTGAATATCTAAATATTTATTGCTCGCAAATAAAATGCAGGAATATAAAATATTTATTTGTATAATAGTGATACTAAAATAATCTAATAATAATCTATATTTTAACTAACTACCTAAACAAAAAAGTTTACTGTTCCTACTTTTAGTGATTTATCATGTCTGAAATATAATTGGGGAAAATAAAAAGCCGCGTTAACTAACCAAAACTAACCATGACCGACTAGAACTGAAGGCTTCTGAATTTGTCTAAATTATCCCTACGTTTGATTAAACCATGGCAGAATTGCGGCCTAAACGAAAAAGTTTAGTGTTCCTTTTAGTGAAGTAACGATGACCGACCCGAACTAAAGCCTTTTGAATTTGTCTAAATTATTCCTAGGTAGAAGTTATTAACAAAATTTTAATCATTTTCAATATGGTAGTTATTTGGGTCGTCACAATGGTTGGAGTACGAAATGAGGAGCAAAAAATTGATTAAATAATTCAGTGTACGAAACGAGAATATTTCGGTAAATTTCTAAAATGTACAAAACGCGAGTGTACAACACTAAAAAACTCCAAGAATATCAAGGCCCCTGAGAAGAAATACTGTGAATCTCGGAGTGAAGCTTTTCCGCGGGCCTTATATGTCCACAGAGCTTAAAAGACATTAATAAAATTCTTCTGGTTCAGTAAGAAAATGTTTGGTTGCTTCAAAACAATTTATCTTTATAACGTAAATACACAGGGTGTATCATATATGTAGGAACAAATTAAACAGTGGATTTCTTAGTAAAAAAATATATGATTTTTTTCCTACGAATTTGATTTCTAAGTAATAGGTTGTTAATTTTTTTAAATTTTAGGTAAAACCTAATTGGATAGTGCCCTAGTCATAACAAAAAATAACTTTATAGTATACTCAGTGGCGTGCGTACGAACTTACCATAAGATTTTTTTTTAATGTGGTACGCCACTGGTATTTTTTAAAATTACCTCTTAATTTTTTTTTTTTGTTTTAAACATATGCTTTTCAATTATTTTGCTACTTCCTTTTATTTCCCCGTATCTAGGCCTCTTGTAATACCAATTTATTTATTGCCTAAATATCATACACAGAAAAATGTAAAAACATGAGAAAAACACAAACAATATCGAGTATGTTTTGACTTATTTAGAAAACTTATCCCGTGGGCATTTTAAAAAGACCCTTAGATCATAATCCTTTAAATTATTATTAATGGGGTTACTTAAAAACAGCAAATTTGGGAGACGCTTGGTATTTTTGTACGAACAAGAGAACCCATGAGGAAACGGATTGGTTATTGTTAATTAATAAGTAGTATTTTATTTCAAACGTTCAAGAGTCTTTTTTTAATGCCCATGTGAAAAGTTTTTAAAAATGAGTTAAAACATACTCGATTATATTTGTGTTTATACATTTTTGTTCCTGGTTCTACATTTTTCTGTGTACGCAATAAATAAATTGGTATTTACAAAAGATTGATTACGGAAAATTAGGGAGAGATACAAAAAAAGATGACACATTTTGTTAAAAAAAAAACTAAATTTGAGAAATCAATTTAAAAAATGTTTTACCAGTGGCGTACCCCAATAAAAATCCCTAAGGTAATATTCCTACGCAAGCCATTGAGTAAATTACAAAGTCAATTTATTTACTGTTTATTTACTGTTACACTTACAATTTAAGCTCTAACTAAAATTTTGTTTTATTATTTTTTAACATTTAAAAGTTATTACGCCAAAACGATTAAAAAAATAAACACCCTGTAAGTTAGAAACCAATATTCGTAGAGCAAAACTTCTTATGAAAAAAAATTACCAAAAATTAAATATTAAATTTATTTAAAAACCTTAATGCTAAAAATAAACAAAGATTTGTGTAAGATAATAGGAACATCGGATTATGCTAACGCATTTGGACATACTGTTTGTTTCCAAACATCTTTCAGTAATATTTTTTGCATTACTTTAAAAATTATTATATATCCAAAAAGGAAAAAACGGCCTAGGACAATTGCGGCCCAAATTATCCGGTAGGTAAAAACAATAGCCTAATTGCGGTCCAAAATGGAGTTATCCTGTAATAACATTTTTAGGTAATAAATGATTACTTACCTGGTTTGACCCAAACAGGATGGAATTATTGCGGCCCGTAATAAATATCATATTGAAAATTATTAAAATTTTGTTAATAGGTTCTACGTAGATATAATTTAGACAAATTCAAAAGCCCACAGTTCGGGTCGGTCATGGTTAGTTCTGGTTAAATAAAGAGGCTATTATTTTCCCCAATTTTATTTCAGACGTGATAAATACTATATTGAAAATTATTAAAATTTTGTTAACACCTTCTATGTAGGGATAATTTAGAGAAATTCAAGAGCCCTCAGTTCTGGTCGGTCATGGTTAGTTTTGGTTAGTTAAAGCGGCTTTTTATTTTCCCCAATTATATTTCAGTCGTGATAAATACCATACTGAAAATTAATAAAAAAAAATTCTCAACTTCTACGTAGGGATAATTTAGACAAATTCAAAAGCCCTCCGTTCTGGTTGGTCATGGTTAGTTCTAATTTATTAAAGTGGCTTTTTATTTTTCCCAATTATATTTCAGACATGATAAATACCCTAGAGTAGGAAAAGTATTTTTTTTCGTTTAGACCGCAACTTTGCCATGACTTAATTAGATTAAATTTATTCCAAGAATTTTTGGGCCGCAATTCTGCCATACATAAACTGGGAAAAAGTTTGTACCTGATAAAAATAAGATAAAAATTCTTTTTCGACTTTGACCTTTAACATTACAATTGTCGGGACCGAAAAAAGATACATTATCGGTAAAAAGTCGTAGGAAGGTTGCTCGATCCTACAGTCATTCATAAGCAACAAATTAACAATAATAATTGACTTAATTTTTTTCAAGAGAAACATTAAACTATTTTCTTGTAGGGTATTTTGTTTAACAAATTTCTTTTTGATGTACATTTATTTTCCATAATACATATGATGATAAATAAAGTCATCCATACAAACAACATCATCATTAATTAAAAAGAATATCTTTTCTTTTAAATTTGACATTTTAAAAAAATCTTTAACTTCTAAAAGATCTATGGCTCTTTGCATTTGACTTATAAACTTCATAAGAATGTAGAACTTGATTCTTTTTTATACTACAGTTACTTTAATTTGATCATCGAGTTATCCTACAACTCGATTACATTTTGGTCAAAATTTAGTTAGTCATTTTTAAGATTTTCTTGGAAAAACGTACGACCGTACCTTATAGAAACTGTCACCTAGTGATGAGCAAAGCAAGACCAAGACCAAGACCGGGCTAGTCTTGGTCTTGGTCTTGCAAGCCTGGTCTTGGTCTTGGTCTTGCAAGCCAAAGGAAGATCTTGTTCTTGGTCTTGGTCTTGCACCACCCGGTCTTGGTCTTGGTCTTGCTGCAAGAGTCTTGCTGGTCTTGTTTTTTTGGTAGTAATAATTTGAAGTAAGTAATCTTAAATAAAATATATTTTTTTAATTCGTAAAAATAAATAAAGATGGCGACTATATTTTTTGCATTAAAATTTTAAAATATGCCGATTTTAAGCTTACACGTACATTTAAATTATTTGATTAAAAAGCATATTTTAAATGTAGGGGCTTATTTATTTATAGTGCTTCTTTTAGTTGAATTAAGACACAACTGCTTTTATACATTTAGGGCCACATAGAAACATTTTAGTGATAAAAATTATTTAATTTTTTTAAAAGAAGCATATAAAATTAAAACAAATCTGTGTTCTGTGTGGGCAGAAAAAACTTTTAATTTTAACCAGATGTGAAATTTCCGTGAAAATGATTCTAATATGTAAACATTGGTTTCTGATTCAAAAAAAAAAGAAACCTGTTACTTATTAAATAATTTCCTTTTTTTCAGGGTTCGGAAATATCCGATGTTTATCATAAATATCAAAATATTGGATATTTATGATATATATATATATATATATATATATATATATATATATATATATATATATATATATATATATATATATATATATATATATATATATATATATATATATATATATATATATATATATATATATATATATTTTATATATATATATATCAAATGTTTGATATATATTCATTTTGTTAATAAACAGATATTTTTTTAAAATACAAAAGTTATTTATTGCTTCTTAAATACTTAATAATGAAGTAATATTGTTTATGCATTTTTCAATTACTTTCTTTCTAAAAAATAATGGAATAAACACAAAAAAACTTACTCTTTCGTAACGAAATTTTTCTGACACGACTGACGCTATTAATGCCGGCAGAAGTGTTGCCATTTTTGAATTAGAACTTACTATTAGGGAGTATGTTTTAACTCAACTCTAACGCCATCTATATTTGGGAAGTAGAAATACAGTAACAAACGCCAAAAATTACTTAATAATATTAAATTTTTAAAACATTTTTGTATTAATATACAGGGTGTCCAAGAATATGTGGACAAACTCTTGGAATTTAATAGAAAACCTAAAAATATTATGACAAGTTCCCATAAACTTTTTTCTTACGAGCCTTCCCTACCGAGATACAGGTACATAACGGACGACCCTGGAAACCTTTTTTTTAATAACTGTTAAAATACTAGGCATAATTTAATATATATTTTTAATATGATGATTACAAGATAAGTCTTTTTAAAATAAACCCATTAAATCATATTTGGCTTATTTAGTTTGCCAGGGACGGACTAGCTCTGACACAATAATAGCAATTTTGTAACACCCTGTATGATAAAGGTTCAACAATATTATTTTTGGATAGCTTAAACCTTAAACTAAAAAAAAGGTATTCTTGAATGACATCGATAAAATCAACTGTTTACGAGAAATAAAATATTATGTTTGGTAATTATTTTTACATTATACAAGGTGTTTGGGTCCATTTTAAGAAAAAAACTTTTTATGAACGTATGTCCTAAACGTCTTAACTTTTGAGAAACAGGGTGATAAAATTTTAAAAATAAATCATTTATTATTAATATCTTTAATGCCATTTTAGATATTTTAATGAAATTTGACATACATGTACTATGTATCAAGAAGCATTTTTTGGTGTACCAAATTTTTTTTATTTGCCAAAATAGGCAGGTCAAATTTTTACGAACGCCACTGGTGAAAATAAAAAAAAAATGTGGTAACCTAAAAAATGCTTCTTGATACATGGTACATTAAAATTTGTGCCAAATGTCATTAAAACATCTAAAGTGGTGTAAATGATTTATTTTTGAAAATTTTACCACCCTGTTTCTCAAAAGTTAAGACGTTTAGGCCATACGTTCATAGGAAAATTTCTTCTTAAAATGGACCCAAAAATTGCTTCCCTAAATATTGACGTACAATAAGAAAACACCCTGTATAATGTAAAAAAATTACCAACCATGATATTTTATTTCTCATAAACAGTTGATTTTAGCAATGTCAATCAGGAATACTTTTTTTAAGTGTAAGGTCAAAGCTATCCAAAAATAATATTGTTGAGCCTTTTTCATACAGGTTGTTAAAAAAATTGCTATTATTGTGTTAGAGCTAGTCCGTCCTTGGCAAACTAAATAAGCCAAATATGATTTAATGGGTTCATTTTAAGAAGACTTTTATCTAGTAACCAACATATTAAAAAAATATTAAATTACGCCCAGTATTTTAAAAGTTATTTAAACAAAAACGATTTTCAGGGTCGTCCGTTATTATATACCTGTTTCTCCCTAGGGGAGGGTCACAGGAAAAAGGTTTATGGGAACATGTATATGGAGAACATTTTTTTAGGTTTTCTATTAAATTGCGAGAGATTGCCCACATATTCTGGGACACCCTGTATATCATAAAAAATCATTTGATATATGTATATCGGATATATATCATGATATATATTCATTGATATATATCCTCGAACCCTGTTTTTTTCTTGACACATTTTTTGTCATGTCTGTATGAAACACCTTCTTTATATTGAATATAAAAATTTAACATTATAATATTAAAAAAAAGTCGCAGAAGTGCAAGAGTCTTGCAGGTCGGTCTTGGTCTTGCGTAGTCTTGCACTCCTCGGTCTTGGTCTTGGTCTTGGTCTTGCATACCCCGGTCTTGGTCTTGGTCTTGCAAGCGGAAAGACGGTCTTTGGTCTTGGTCTTGCTGCAAGACCAAGACCAAGACCGCAAGACCAAGACCGGTCTCGCTCATCACTACTGTCACCAATAAGACCCTCAAATTAAAATTTGATTATATTTTTTTTTACTTATCTCCCGTGTTAAAAGCACACTTATGTGGCATTTTATGCAGAAGCCAGTAAATGACTAAGTTATTTTTTTAGCAAATACGGTTTTAAAGCTCTAACGCAAACTTGCCCTTTTTAAATGGAACACCCTGTATTTTAGTTAACTATTTGTTTTCAAATAAAATTACCTATTTATTGATACCACACACTTTATATCAATTTATTTTCAAAGAAATTGTTTTTTTTTCGTAAAAAAATTAGAAAAACCTTATAAGATTTAAATTTTGCACACCTTGTATACAATTTAGTATCTACATTGCAATAAACTTATTAATTCTTAAGTTAATCACTTAATTTTATCTTAGTTTTTTTAATCATAGGCAGTTTTTTCACTCAACAATTTTTTATGCAAGTAATTTAGATGCCTCTAATTTCAGGAAAAATGTAGATATTTTTGCGTAACCTGGGATTTGACGATAAAATTTCATCAATCCTACGAAAAAGAAATACAAATAGAGAATTCGCTTTTAAAATTTTTCTTGAGGGAGGGGGCCAAAAAAATTTTTTTGGCAAATTTCAAAATGATTTTTTTTACCCTTGAATCCAATAGCAACAGATATTTATTTGGTGTGGGTCCCAGGTCTCACTTTTTATATAAAAAAAAATCCTAGATCCGCTTTTGTAATAATATTAAAAAATAATAGTTATTAATAAAATTTAAAACAAGGACTGCAAAATTTAAATACTTTGTTTAGATTATTGATGTCTTTTTTTCATAAATGTTGTTTTTTCACAAACAACTAACTTTTTCGAAAATAAATAAAAGTGTGTAGTATCAATACCAAGGTAATTTTATTTCGAAACGAATAGTAGAATAATATACAGGGTGTTCCATTTTAAAAAAAGCAACTCTGCCTTTTTTTTAATCCGTAACCGATAAAAAAAATAAGCACGCCACTGGATTCTAGGTAAAATTCTACACAAACTTGTTTTTTACTTTCTTTTTTTCTTTACTAACAACCGAGATACAAAGATATGCTGAAATCGGGAAAATTTCAAGAAAACACCCTGTACCTTCGAGACGAATTAAGAATGTGTCATCATATTTGCTCTATCTCTTGTAGTTTTTCCAATACTGTGAAAATCCATCGAAAAGCGCCATACTTACAGTACCATTATAACGACATTTATTATACATTTTCATTGTCCATTGTTTTCAAATGTAATATTTTATTTTGTTATCAATTAAATAATAAAAAAATATATTACTGAATAATAAAATTACTTTGGGGTAAAAAATATGCTAAAATAATAATTATTATTAAAAAAAATTAGTGCCAAAAAAATTAAGCACGCCACTGGATTCGACGTAAAATTCATTGTTTTTTACTTTTTTCTCTTTATTAACAACCAAGATACAAAGATATAATGGAATTGTCAAAATTTGAAAAAACACCCTGCACCTTCAAGACGAATCAAGTTAGCCACGATCTGTTTTCACCGTTGCAGTTGTTTCGAAAATCGAACTCGAGAATGTTCCATCAGTGGAAATCCATCGAAAAGGCGCCACCCTGTACTTACAATATCATTATAACATAACATTTGTTATGAATTTTTTATTGTCCATTGTTTGCAAATGTTATATTTTATTTTGTTATCAAATAAAAAATTTTAAAAAATATTACTGGATTAATAGAATTACTATAGGGTAAAAAACATACTTAATAAATTATTATTATTAAGAAAAATATATTAAAGAAAATAAATAAGTTAAGTGCCAAATAGAGTCGTAAAGTGGATATCTGTTCCAAGATTGAAAGTTTTCATTTTTAATTTTATATAGGTACCTATTTATGAAATTAAAGCACAATATCACCTTTTTTGTAACAACAATTATGTTATTTTGTAAGGGTCCCTTCATTAATTACGTAAGGGTCCGAGAGGGACGGGAGGTTAAGAAAATCTATAGTATGTCCTTATCTGGGGAAAGAGGAAGGGGATAAAACCCATTCTTACGTAATATTTTACAATTGCAATGAAAGAGTATAACCCTAATTATCTGCTAAAGATAAAAATCTTTTATTTACGTCTAGCTGTGAGTTTTAGTTTGAGTGATCCTTTTTTAACAACAAAAATCATTAAAATCATCGTTACCTAATTAATGAATGGCCCCTAACCCTGTATACAAATTATTAATTAAATCCTTTTTTTAATATAATTGGGAAATTTAATAGATAAACTTTTCCCCCATTACAATACTTAAAAACAGAGCTGGGTAGAAATCGAATCCTTTTGGAATCGAATCCAGGAATCGATTCCTTTTTAAGGATACGATGGCTGAAATCAATTACTTTTTAAAAATAGGATCCGTGATCCGGATTCGGTATATAATTTTAAAATGATCCGGATTCGGTATATAATTTTAAAATGATCCGGAATCGATTTCTTTTTTGGAAGGATCCAATTCCAAAAAGGAATCGATTCCTTATATTTTTAATTTGAGACAAATGCCAAATTTGCCCAAGATTCTGGATTTCCAAATTTTGACCTAGCCCCCCTAAAACCCTTATATCCCAAATCTGAGGCAAATTGGTTATATAATATTTCATTTTAAATTTTCAATTTTTTGCCTAAGATTCTTAATCAGCATCACATTGATTTTCGGAAATTAAGATAAAGAATCTTAAAACATCTGCCTATTAAGATCTTGAAATAAGAAAACACACCTAACATGAGATTTTTAACTAAAATATGTTGTTTTTTAGGTTCGGAGAAACAACCTTCAAATAGAACATTTTTTTTTTCGTAACCATAGTGTGTGATATCCGAAGACGGATATACATTTTACTTGCATTTATGTTAAAAGTTCTGATAGCTCATTCTTAATAATGTTTTAATATGTTATACTTGAGATAACCCTAAGGGACTTTTAAATGGGACATTTAATTATTTCTGTTCAGGGTGTTATCCAAAAATGAATTTAAAATTTTAATACATTATTATATCCCGTACGTAAAATATTATTTAGCGGTACTGGTAAAACTTCCTGCAAAATTAAAATAAAATGTCCCGTTTATAAGTCGGGGTTTATCTCAGGAATCACATTTAAAAACCTTATGAAACTCTATCATCGCAAATTTTGAAATACAGTTCGAAAAAATTTTCCATTTAAGGATGGATTTATATTGATCTCAGAAATAACATATTCAAATTTAAAGAATATTTACCAAAAACTAATTTGGCTAAAAATTACAGCACTTCAAAATAAGGCTTAAATTATATATCGCGGCGCGGGCTCCGTGCTAACATCTTTGACGCTGGATTAATCATCTGGATTATGTATTCCTATTCGTATCGTAGTTACGATTTGTAAGTATAAAAACTGAAGATAATTCGGATTCGTGATCCGATAAATAGAAATCGATTTCCTGGATTCTATTTCTTTTTTCCTTAAAAAAGGAATCGTTATTCGTATTGGTGGTTCGATTCCTTTACAAGGATCCGGATCTGTGAATAGATTCCTATTTTAAAGGATCCGTCCCAGCTCTGCTTACAAAGTTATGAGTGATTAAAGTTAAAGATTATTTATTTAGTTTACATATTGTTTATTTTTTTACACGTAGTTTTTTAACAAAAGTTCCGGACCTATCTTAATTCTTGTAACATACAAACAAACAGATAAGGCTTAGTGTATTTTACGTACCTTAGACAATTCTTTTGCAATCTAATCAACGACTTTTCTATAACCTCTTTTATTGAACAATGCAAGTAAATCATGAAATCTGTGTTATAAAAAAAACCAAACAAGGCAAAAAAACAAATTCATAAATATATTTTTTTTACTACGGAGATGATTGCACTATAAAAGAACATGAACTCCAGCCATAGGTTAAAAAATATACAATATATTGTATATTCTTTAAACTACGCTTCAGCCAAGTAAGACGCAGAGTAACAAGCGATTTACGTTTAATGGTAAATATTTATTTAAACTAGAACGACCAAATAATAAATTTTGCTTTAAAATTCTATTTTACAATTTCTATTTTTTTAAGATCCCAATTTAAACAACATCTCATTTAACTTTAAATGATAAGAATACATTTTTTTTATTAAAACAAGACACGCAATATAAATATTTAATTGAAAAAAATGTGTGCTTTAATCAATTTTCGTTTATATCAAATCTATTTAAAATATAATCTTTCTCTACTACAAAACTGTTGTCGGAATCAAGACAAAAAAACGACTTTTCAAGGATCTATACAACTTTTATAAGCACCACTTATAAGTAAAAAATCGTTTAATCGCAATTGCAAAAATCACTGACCCCGAATAATAGAAAACGCAAGTGTCCAGACGCATATGCATGGGAATGCGGTATGTTACGATATTTCCTTCTGGTTGCGTCGTGTGGGAGCCCAAGCCCACAGTGTAGGGCCACCCTAAAAACTTGGCAGGGTGCCCGACAGGAGTCCTTTTTTCATGCTCATCCAGCCCTGCCTATTCGTACGTGTTCTGGGACTCCACCGAGATTCGAGTGGCTCGTTAGCGAGACGAATTTTCTTGAGTTATTCTTTTTTCTGGTGACTTCTGATGAAGAAGTTGATTGGAAATAATGTGCTGTGTGAAGTAAGGGGAACTTTTTAGGTTTTATTACACTATTGCCCCACGGTAGTTACCACTTTAAATTATTGAAAAATGTTGATGAATAACCGAAACATTGCTGGAAAACGTTAATTTAAAGTTATAAAAACACCAACTCTTTTTGTGGAAGATAGTAAAAAAAAATCAATTAATAAACTAATTTTTATTTTATGCATTATTTTTAGGGTGAAGGGACCATAATAAATATGTAATATTTATGCTAAAGGTTCACCCGCCGTTTAATTAACGAATTAATCTGATTTTTTACGAAAAATATCGACATGCAGCACTTGGGGTGATTGTACAAGTTAAATTATGAAGAAAAGTTCATATCAACATAGGTCCGCAAATGCGTCATAAGATAAGGTTACTTGAGAAAATCCTCTTCAAAGAAAATAGTTCATGGTCGTTCAATAATAATAAAAATTTCTACATCAAAGTAGTATCTAGTTATGGTAAACGAATTTAACATATATATATATATATATATATATATATATATATATATATATATATATATATATATATATATATATATATATATATATATATATATATATATATATATATATATATATATTTATATTTTTTAAATAAACATTTATTTAATTATTATATATATATATATATATATGATAAATAATATATAAGATATATATAATTGTGTTAATAAGTGTAGTTAAAAAAAATATATTGTTCTCGCCTTTTAAAAAATGCCGGAATACTCTTTTGCTTGGGCGACCATGCATGCACTATTTTCTTTGGAGATTGTTTTCTCGAAAACGGCTAGCCTGACAGCTACTTAAATACCTTTTATATGTCATTTATACCGTGAAATCAGAATTTCTAAAGAAAACTGTAAAAATATGACGTTTAATAAAAATGTGAATAAATTACATCCAGGCCTCCCCTGTCGACACGCCCCTGATTAAAATAATAATTTAGTAAAAACACTGAAAAGTGCCTACTATTAAAAGTAATTGATATGCAAAAACTCAGATGACTATCTAAAAGGGTGCCAGAGATATAAAATAAAACCCATATCCCGGTGCCATCTTTGAATCGCCATAGCGACCTTATGGCACATTTGCGCACCTATGTTGATATGAACTTTTTTTCTTAATTTCACATGTAGAATCACCCCTAGAATTATTCGAACGGTATTTCCGGACACCCTGTAAAGATTTCCAAGTATGTCCCCACATTTACAAAAAAACCTTTTTAGGTATATGTACACGGATTTTGCTTTAAAGAATTAGCCAATATCTTTCCTTCACAGCAGCTTTTGATAGGCCAACATAAAGTGCAACTTCCATGCAAGATTTCACAGTTCTTCTGGATAACCCCCGAACTTCCCACTATGTCCGCTCCTTTGTTTCTACAGTATCTGTGCTAAAAAACCTGCTGCCTGCAGAGGTCTTTCTTTCCCCTTTAAATCTCTAAATTTTTAATTCCCGTAAACTGCCTATTATTTTAGTTATGACAACCACACTACGTTAGTACTTAGGCTTTTTGGGATTCCGAAAATTTCTTCCGAAATAATCTTTATTTTTAAATGTGGATCAGTTCGACATAATTGCCAATCTTTACCTTTTGCAATGTTTTTTGATTGGCTAGTAAAATATAATGTAGGTATGGTATATTCCACAATAATTCGTTGATTTATCGACCGCAATAAAATTTAAATGACAACCCTCATTGGAAAACCCAGCCATAAATAAGTTGCCTGACAAATATCTATTGTGTAGGCACCGCACCTTTTGAAAAGGTACAGGTCCTGATTACCTACTAATATCAAGAGTTTAGGTTAGCTATTTTGGGTGCTTAATAACACACACGAAAATACCTTGACAAACTCCAAACGACTAATGAACTAACATGAAAAAGACTCTGCTTTATATTAAACACCTGCAATTTGCCTTTAACCTACATAATATACCAAAAAGTAGGTACAATAATAAATAAAGAACATTTTAAGTCCGGACCTACATGCGGGTACCCAAAGTTTATTGAGTTTTACAACTAACAGTAACTTTGTAACTTTGTTCTGTTGTCTTTATTTGGAATGCGGTAGAGTCGATAAACTATTCCTGGTAACAACGAGATAACTATTAAGCCTTTTATTTTCTTCAATAAAAGCATATCATTTTCAAATTTTAGGATAATATATATATCTGTGTCATCAGATGCCGATTTTAGATATAATTACATATGCCTTTCACTTCCCGTTTAACCGGAAGTGACGTGTGTTTTGTCGTTTTAAATAGAATACTCTATATATTTTTTAGGATTCGAATTCTACAAGACATTCCTGATATATACCTAAGTTATATGTTATACCTATCTTTTTTGGTGTTTGGAAAAGTTACGATTTAAACTGTCCATATTACCACACATTATGAAGCTATATGGGAACACAAATAGATATCATAAAAATTTAATTTACTTAATTTAACTCATTTTGAAAACTTTATCTGCTGAGATTATAATAATACTACTTTCGGCTTTACCGGAAGTCTTGGGAAAATTGAATTTCCTGCTATTGTTACGCCAAAAATTTTTATTGGCACGCCATGTCTTCAATATTGGATTTAAATTAGGCATATGTGTAGTCGTTTGGACATTTCAATAGCCATTTTCTCGAAAACCAACAAAGATAAATATAGGATTTAAAAAAGTTTTATATCCAGAATGCCTTGAAGAATTCGAGTCTCCAAAAATATACAAGGTAAAATATCAAAAGTCACGCCACTTCTGTTTAAACCGGAAGTTATTATATCCAAAATCGACATCTGATGACAGAATATATCACCCTAATTTTTGAAGCTAAAGAAAATAAAAGGCTTGCTAGGGATTTCGTTGTCACTTGGTAAAGCTTAGACTCTATTAAAGAAACGCGGGATAAATTATGAAACGCATAGCCTTTAACAGTTATAATAGAAATATTAATTATGATTAATATATAACGCATATTAAATTTCACCTTTTAAATTAATAATTATCCTTTTTTTTAATTTGAATATTGAATTAAAAACATCTTAAAAACTTAAAATTTTGAATTACATTTCTGTGTGCCTTTAGTATAGTTTCGGATCATGGTTTTTAAATGACTAACATTACGGAAAGGTCTTTGTTTGTAATTTTTTTGATTTAGGTAACCCTACAAGAAAAAATCAAGTGATGACCTAGCCGGCCAGTATTGCTCCATATTATGCACGTCAATTACTTTGCCCCTAAATATTTCCAAAAGGTGTTCTTAAATTAACCTGTCTTGTATTATGAATGGAAGCACCGTTACACTGGTACCACAAATTTTGCCTTACTTCAATAGGCACATTGTCCAAAACTTCTACGATCTCGGTGTGAAGGAAGCGTAGGTATTCTTCACAATTTAAATTACCTAAAATAAGGTTCAACAACGTGCCTACAACTATAAAATTTAGATTTTCTTGAGCCCACTATCTATAATTTTGAGAGCTAACAATGCCGTTTAAAGTAAAAGTGGCGTACTCGGTTCATACAACGTGAAATTACCTGTTAGACTTCCAAACCAGGAACGATTTATAGAATATTAAACTGAGCAATTTTCACACTTCATATTCACTTTAAAGGTTAGTTTTTAACTACAGAGCAAGGTAACAAAGTGAACAAACTCCCTCTCACCACACTTAAGACACACACGGTACGTTAGTACTTAGGCCTTAGCCTTCATCCAAAGATAAAAAAAGGCATGAGATCCTCCCGCCCATTTTTTTCGTTTGTTTAACAAAGAAAAAGGAAAAAAATTCTACCAAAAATACTTATGTAAAATAAGTGCCAAGTTCCTATCCAAAAATCTTGGCCTCTTAAAGTACTGAGATCTAAAATTAGACAAGTTCTGTCCATAGTTTTGTTCTGCTTTTTAATAAATTGGCAAGTTTTTCACTAGTATGTCTGTAATAATAAAAAAGAAAATTCATTATTACAGACAGATTAGATTAAAAAGACAGACAGAACTCGGTTTTATTTTAGATTGCAGTACTTAAAGAGATTCTTGTTTTTGGTGGAATAATAAATTACCAGGGTATATCTAAAAAAAGATATCCAGTAAAAAACACTTTAACTTCATGGTATATAGGGTGGCCATAAAAGTTTTAAAAAAATTAGAATTTTTTGGGTTAGTGAGATACTTAAAAAAAATCCGGAAATCAGTTGTGCATGACATATCACCTAAAAAAACATTGACACTTATCACGTGGCTGATATTACGGTGGCACATTTAAAAAATATGATATAAATGTCGAAAAAAGAGGTTCGGAGCTAAATTAAAGAAAAAAGTTATAAGGCAAAACTGTTAAGAATAAAATTTATTTTTTGACTTTTTTACTAAAATCCAAAGAAAATGTTTCTCTTTGCCAGTAGAAATAATTTCTTTAACACCCATTTTTAAATAAAACTAAACACGTTAATTTTCTTATCATTATTAAAATAAAAAAATATTAGAAAACCTGCAGTCGTGATACCATACTTTTTTGAATGCCCTATGTTTAAAAGAAACTACGTGGAGGCATTTTAAATACAACGGTAAATTAACAAAAATTATGTCTTTAATTTTTTATTACAGTATTCAGTACCTTGTTAATATTAATTATTATTTTAACGAAAACGTAGAAATCATACCCTGGGGTGGCCACAAAACTTTGAAATAGAATATAAGTTTATTTATAAATTTTAATTTAAATTTAAAAATTGAAAGATTACATGAATTTTTTTTTTAATTAGACTCACTTATTTAAAGTGCCGCTATCAAGTATTTGCTTTTAGATACAGGGCATTAAAACAAACAGTTTTTTTTCTATTTCATCAGTGACAAAAAAATAAATTTATTTGTTTTTATTTAAAATCACATAATAGAAGAAAATCACATTTTTTTACGAGGTGTATTTTAATTTTGGCAATTTTACTAACTTGACAGGTACTATAATAACAATAACTGTTCTTCAAGTGGCATGGTAATAAATAGACTGTGTTTTGTTTTTTGTATTTTTTGGTTGCTTATACTATAACCGTTTCTTAATATAAAATATGCTTTAAATAACACTTAAACCTTGGACATCCATTGGCATTATTTGTTAATTGAAACACAACGTTTCGGTTAGTGATGTCTCTCCAACCGTTTTCAAGTGATAACCAGTTATCATTTGAAAACGGTTAGAGATATAGTCTGTCTCACTGTCTTTTATTACCTTTGTTATTGGGTAAACCCATGGGGTGGGCCAGGTATTTCTACTTTTGACCATTAGGTATATAAATATTTCGGCTAATATTTTAGTGGCAGTGTTGAATAACCGTTTTTACTGTGCGTTTCAAAAAAGGGGTTTTACGAGAATATAACTATGTCGCGTCGAAATCATTTGTCATTAGATGCAAAACAGGTTGTAAGAAATGTGTATGAAACTTTAATCAGCAGAGGACTAATTAAACAAGAAGCTTAAAAAAAAACCTGTCTACTTACAAAAACTCCAATATCATTGATAAAGGATATTATTATTAGTAAAAAATTGAACAAAAGAAAAAAACGTAGTGGTTTTCAATCTCACCGTATAGACAATAGTGATCAGGACCTAATAAGAAGGAAAATATATTGTCTTTATGAAAGCGGAGTTGTTCCTACCTTGGATAAACTGAAAAAGAAGCTAGACGAAGACGAAACCAATATAAATATTAGCCGTGCCACCCTCCATAGAGTTGTTTGTAAAATGGGATTTAAATAACGCAAAGTAGACAAAAGACAAGTAGTAATGGAATCGCACAGATTACGCACTTGGAGATTTAATTACCTTCAAGAAATTAAAAGATATAGGTTAGAAAACAGGTCCATAATTTACCTTGAAGAAACATGGTTCGATACACACGACACAGTATCAAAAGGATGGGTTGATTTCAGTCAAAACTGTCAGACGAAAGCACCTTCAAATAAAGGAAAACGCATTACCATAATACACGCTGGTTCAAAAGACGGATTTGTCCCAAACTGCTTGCTGTTGTCTGCAAAGAATATTAACGATTCTAGCTTGGATTATCATGAGGATACAAGTGCAGAACTTTTTAAAAACTCTGGTTTCAAAATTATCTTTAAAAAAATATTCTAAACAACAGTGTTATTGTCATGGATAACGCAAGCTACCACAGCCGTTTGCTACACAAAGCACCAGCTGCATCAAGTTCAAAAACTGAAATCCAGGAATATTTGTTAGAAAATAATATTTATTTTGAATTCAGTTACAAAAAAGCGAAACTTTTGGAAATCCTAAATTCATATGCAATTAAAAAACAACATTTATGTGATAATTTGGCTGAACAGGCTGGGCATACTGTTTTACGTCTTCCTCCGTATCACTGTATGTTTAACCCCGTAGAGCATTTGTGGAACCAAGTAAAATCAAAGATCAGAGCAGAAAATATTACATCTACTTTAAGTACCAGTGTTATAAATTTGATAAAAAATGTAATTACTAACATATCAGTTGAGAGCTGGAAAAATTCAGTACACCAAATTATAAAAACTGAGGATTCTTACATTTCTATACAAAACAACATAAATCCTATTATAATTAATCTCAGTGATGACTCTGACAGTGAAACAGAATTAGAATTGGATATTTAGATAAAAGTGTAATTATATATAGATAATATAGTTATAAATGTATTAAAACTTTGCATATATTTAATTTCTTAATGTTATTTTTTAAGATTATACCTACCTAAATAAACAATAAATTATAAATCTTTATATATTATTAGAGTCCGTCCCTAATGTTCTGTCCTTTAATACCTATTACTGATCCGCAGTTTTATTGTTGTCGGCAGGTATAATCCATAAATGAAGGCAAAAGCTAACACGGTATACTTTGAGACAAACTATACATCACTAATCAAAACATTGTGTATCAATTAACAAATAAAGACAATAGAAGTACAAGATTTTTGTGTTATCAAAACCATAATGTTGTCTAACAATTTCAAGGAAACATAAAATTATGCATTAATAAGGGCTATTAATGGATGATTTTGTATATGTTTATAATACTCATAAATAAACAATCGCCGCAAATTAGTATATTATTCAACAAGCATGTAATGATTCACGCGGATGAAATTTATAACACCATCCATTATAAGCGAGTAGAATTTTTTTAGCTAAAATTAGTATATATGTTTATTTTTAAAATAGTAATATTAAAGGAGTAACTTTAAAAAAGTCGAACATTTCTTTGACGTTTCAAATTAAAATTAACCGAGAAATCGTTCTGACGATTGTTTAATAGCCAGCTGTTTTTTATCTCGTACATATTAAAAAGATTTTGGTTAGTTTGGTTTGTTTAATTTTAGGAAAAAGTGGAACTAGTTTTTAATAAAATCATTGGTCACTAGTGAGTGTTTTTTCGTAATCCAGTTTAGGAAACCTTTTCACAAATACCTTACTTAATGGAATTTATAAAAAATGTTTTTTTCTCAAGTTTATTGTGAGACAAAATTTCCGTTATTTTTTACTCCAAGTTAATGAAAAGCACCTCTTTATGCCAAGTTAAATTGTAATCGATGGAAAAATTTAAAAGCTATGGGGACTGTAACAGAAAGACAGCCGGAAATAAAAATTACAAGGGTTTAATAAAACCCAAAAATGATTTTAAATATTCTAATATGCACTGCAACGCAAAATTAAGGGATATCGTTTTTTAACAGTGATTTTAAAGTTAAATAATTTGAAAATTAACAAACCATTTTTAATTACTTTTTTTAAATTAAAGTTACATCAATTTATTTTTAAATTATTCATGGGGGAGCATGTTATTACAACGTAGTTTCATTGTACCGTGTGTCCAAATAAGAAAGGATGCCGGCTGTATTTTAGAAAATGTTTATCGCACAGCGTTGGGGAAAAATATTTATAGTAAAAGTGACCAAGAGAAATAGCTGAAAATTATTTTCAAGTTTCTGAAATGACCGCTAGGGGGCGTAACTACAATCTGGAATCTAAAAATGTGACGTTTCTGTGAATTTTGCTATATTAACCTAATTTGAACCTTTTTTGTTTGACAATTTTTGCTGTATCTCTAAACATAACGTGGTGGGGGGTATTTAAAGGTTTCCGTAAAAAATACTCTGTATCTTCAAAACGGCTAAGCCGATTTTAACAAGCTTAGACTAATTGACAAGAGCTTTTCTTGGGCTATAAATGTTATATTTGAAGTTTTGTTAGTTTTACATGTCGCTGCTTTTTTCGATATTCCGACAGAAATAGTTAATTTTCTTAAAGAAAATTAAATGCATTGGTATAATTTTTTTCCTAAAAAAGTAGCTATATAATGCCTAAACAAGCTCGCGAAAACCGTATCTTGATATCTTGTTCCTTACATAAAATTTAGGCCAAAGAAAATTTTATAGGTCAATATCTCAAAAACTATAAAATCTACAAGAAATCTTATAGGACATTAATTATGTATTTTTACGAAACCTTTAATTTAGGTTATATAATCTTCTCGTCTAAATGCAATACTTTACGAGTTATAATAAAAAAATCGAATTCAAAAAGAATACCTAAAAAAAATCCTGAAAAATCGATTTATTGATTATAATTCGTAAATTATTGCATTTAGGCGAAAAAAATATATAACCTAAATTAAAGGTTTCGTAAAAATACATAATTTAGGTCACATAAAATTTCTTGTAGCTTTTATAGTTTTTGAGATATTGACGTATAAAATTTTCTTTGCCCTAAATTTTAGGTAAGGAACAAGATATCGAGATATGGTTTTCGCGAGCTTATTTAAGCATCATTTACCTACTTTTTTATGAAAAAAATCATATCAATGCATTTAATTTTTTTGAGAAAATTAGCCATTTCTGCGGAATTTCGAAAAAAGCTCTCTAGCGGCAACATGTAAAACTAACAAAACTTTAAATAATATAACATTTATAGCCCAAGAATAGCTCTTTTTAACTAGCCCAAGTTTGTTAAAATCGGCTTAGCTTTTTCGAAGATATAGGGTGTTTTTTACGGAAACCTTTAAATACCCCCCACCACTTTATTTTAAGCAAAAATTGTCAAAGCAAAAAGGTTCAAATTATCATATAAACCAAGTATTTTTTTGGTAGGTTAATATAGCAAAATTCACAGAAACATCACTTTTTTAGATTCAAGATTGCAGTTACGCCCCCTAGCGGCCATTTCAGAAACTTGAAAATAATTTCCAGCTATTTCTCTTGACCACTTTTACTAAAAATATTTTTCCCCAACGCAGTGCGATAAACATTTTCTGAGATACAGCCGGCGTCCTTTCTTATTTGGACACCCGGTACAGGGTGAAATATAGAGGTATGTCTTACAGGAGGTTTTTTATTTCACGCATGGGAAATGGGTGACACCAGTCAAACTTCAGTTTTTCCCTAGAGTGAAAGGTCAGTGGTTTATCTACTAGGTATTTTTGAAATGTCTCTAACTTTAATAGTTTCGAAAGTATGCAATTTTTCCCATGCGATGTCCATTTTCACTTTAAATCTCATGATGTTGACCAGTTTAGCCACATGTAATTACCATGGTTACTTTACATACTGATGAGTAGGGCCCGGATTTCGGAACGAGCTTGTTCCCTATACGTTTTTTACGTCTGGTAAATTCATTGGCGTGCATATTAAGGAGATATTAATTATAAACAAATTTAAAAACATATGAAATAAAAACGTAACAGGAGTGTTTTACAATTTATTTACATTACATGATATAACTAACGTCTTTTGAAAGTTGGTTTCGGTAAAATTCGAGGGGTAAACCACTAATCATCAGGGTGTACAAAGATTTCAGGGACTTCCCAAAATATTCAAGACTTCCCGACAAAATCGGACATGCCAAAGATTCCAAAGATTTCCTAAGACTACCTAAGATTTCCCACAATTTTCAAAGATATTCTACACATCCTAAGACTTCCTAAGACTTCTTAAGACTTCCCAAGATTTCCTAGTATAATATAAGATATCCTATAGATTTCCCAGATACCCCAGGCATATTTAAGACATTCGCCATATGAATTTTAAAATTTATAAAAATCGAGTTAAAATGTATTATGCTTCTCTATAATCCTATGCATTATTAGATTTTATTAGGCATATTTAAATTACGGCAATCTAGCAAATACATTTGGGCTTGGAAAAACAAATAGAAATAACTTCTTTTCAATACCATAATAAAGTACACTATTTATTACACAGCCATACAAAAAAAAGTTAAACTCCGAAAGCTCTCATAGAAATAAAAATTCATCTGATACGTCATTTAAAATGTACTGCAAATTGTGAATTCTTGTTAGCCTGTTATTTAGCGTACACAAGCAACACTTGGTGCAACTTTTATGCATCCTTTTACAATTTAACTAGAGAGGCCCTGAACTTCCTGCTTTCGTATTTCCTTCATCGCTAGAGTGTCCAGACTATGAAAACTGCTACCCGCAGAAGGTTTCCCTTCTTCTTCCAGTCTCCAAATATTTAAGTTCCGTGTGAACAAACTCCCTCTCACCACACTTAAGACATCCACAGTACGTTAGTGCTTGGGCCACAGCCTTCGTGGACTGTCCAAAGATAAAAAACACCTCTTTCACTTTCAAACAAAAAAGTAGAATATGGAAGGAGCCACTCCAGCTTCATTTTTTTTTACCTGTAATCATTATTTATTCGCCTGTAAGCGACTTACACCTGTTTAAATATAACAAATTATTTTGGCACAAATATAATATGATTTACCCTATGTAACGGAACTGGTTTTTACGAGTTTACAACAAATCTGCCCGGAGAGTTTTCGTACTGCACTTGGAGAGTTGCATTTCCACCAACAAAACTGTGTTATTATTTAATTGCATAAATATGAACCCTAATAGAGGTGCAATCAAATATTTGTAAATTTATATAGACAAAAAGTCCATGTTAATTTTAATTTATTTCATATAATTTATATAAAAGTATTACAAATTATCATAGTTTAATTCTTTTTTGTTGCAAAAACTCTTCTAAATTTTTTACTATTGCCACGACAAGAAATCACACCGAATAAAAATACAAAAATAAAAACCATAAATACTAAAGAAAGTTGAATTATTTATTGAATTTTTATTTGTATATTCTATATCATTTTAAGCTCGAAATTGTAATGGTTTTTTATCGATGTCCGGTCCGCATTTTTACCGATCCTATACACGTTCAGCGATGCGAATTGCCGAAGATAGCCGAATGATGTTTTTACCAATCCTAGCTGATTTAAGCAGGTCGCGCTGAATATGTGTAGGGTTAGTAACGAAATCTGTCGCATATTTTTTACACCAAGTACTTATTATCCGCAATATAAAAAAAATATTGGTGCAGTAGGGCAATCAAAATAAACTAAAACTTTATCTTATTTGATTTTCCTAGCACAAAAAAAATCATATTTTTTGCACTTAAAAGGTACTTACTTCTTTATATACAGCCGCGGTTTTTAAAAAAATATAAAAAAAACAATAAACACATTATACAGTATAACAAAAACTATATTATATAAAAAGTAACTCAAGTACAAAGCAAGTTTTATTCGTTGGTTCTATACGCTACAAGAAAAACGGTAATAGGTACATAGAAAAAAAGTAATAAAAGTGTTACGAGCTCGATTTTCGATTTCACTGGGCTAGAATAAACAGAATCGGTCTAATTTCATTTGTTTCGAATATACGAGGTATTTTTGAAAATTGATCAATTCTTATTAACCTTTTTATTTCGATTATTATATGAGATATCAAAATTATGTTTAGATACTATTTATGCAGTTTTTTTTAAGTATAATTCAGGGACCTACTTTAATTTTTTCATATCAGTTTCGTTTCTGAGAAATGACTTCAACTTTATATTTTGATAATAGGACACCCTGTATATTTTAATGTCATTAAACATTATTTATTTTTTAAGCAATGTAATAAGATATAGGTAATTATTTTATACAGGGTGTCCATTTAAGGTGTAGTGTCGCTATTGCCATCTTCAAAACAGTAAGATGTACAAATTCGATTAAATGAGGGAAAAGTTGTCATTCTTATGGAGAAATAAAAATTTGTTTACAATGTTCCCAAATTTTCCCTACTTTCCAAACTATGGGAAAAATTTAAAAAATCTCCAATTACTTCTCATATGCCGAAAATTTAAGAACGTTTGGCGACACTGACAAATCTTTATTGCTCAATTTTCAAATAAATATTACCATATTTTAAATTTAAGCCCCTCCTCTTTTATCTAGGGGCGGGAGTAAAACTTTAAAATATTTATTTTAAAATAAAAGAACTCTACTTACTGCAGAAAAATCCTATTTAACCGATTTTTTTATATTTTACCCCTACTCCTACCTCCCTCCCACCCTCCTTAATTATTACAAAAATATAAAACAAAGCATAAAATTAGAATCTGCATACCCAAAAACCCTTAAAATGATATATTTCTCAATTTTTTCCGAAAATATCAAATATTCCCCTCTCCCTTTTTTTACCTCCACCCTAATTTTTTACAATTTTTTTTTTGCATTTCCCCCCCCCCTTTTTTTCATCCCTTTCCCGTGGACCGATTTTGCTCAAAAACAATCCAAACCGTTCTTTTATAGGTACCGACCTATGTACCAAATTTGAAGTCAATAGCTTAATTATTTTGAAAGTGATCGCGGGAACTAACATACAGACAGACGCATGCCAGACAGACAGACAGAAAGAATATAATAAAACCCCTTTATATAATAAATAATTTCGATTTTCTCAGAAATCGCTTTTAATGACATAGGAGGCTTATGCAAAAAACCCTTTGTATCAATTAAGATAAAATAGAACTAAGATGTCTACTTTTATAAAAACATTAAGATTTTCTTTTAGAAAGGGATCATTTTTTATTGTGTCTTTGTTGACTTTCTTTATTAGCACGTTAATAAATGCCCTACAGTTTAGATTTCGATTTCGGTTTTTTTAAAATTAATCACCCTTATTTTTGCAGTTGTGTTTGCACCTAAAATTTTTCCTGAAGAGGTGCCTTTTATTATCGGAAAATGTTCTAAATACAATCCAGTTCGTCTTAGTGGTATTGGAAAAATTTGATATCCATTCCTTAACATGGCTTGAATAGTCTTTTGAATCAAATTTTGTATGAACGTCGACTATAAAACATTCCGTGGTTTTAAAATCCTTTATTTCTATTTTGTAACATTGATCAAATGCAAAAAACGTATCAATTTCACTCATTCTAAATAGAAATAATGCAAATATTATAGGTTATTTTCCACCACGCAAACAAATCAACACACGCGCTGATTGAATTTGCTTAACGATTGCACGATAACTAACCCATAGATAAAGGATATAAATAGGCGAACTAACCCCATATTAACCCTACACATATTCAGCGCGACCTGCTGAAATCAGCTAGGATTGGTAAAAACATCATTCGCATATCTTCGGCAATTCGCATCGCTGAACGTGTATAGGATCGGTAAAAATGCGTCCGGTCCCTACGTGATGACAGTTTACACTCTGGGACGCATTAAAACGGGTCGCAACTTACTTTGAGGCATACGAGCATCTAACATACTCAGAGCTTCTACTTCTTCTGGACTCAAATGACGTTTAGGCATTTTAAAAGAAAAACTATTCGTATAAAAGTAGCGATCTTATTCTAATCAATTGACAAACTGTCATCAGTATGTAAAGTAATCATGGTAATCACTTGGCTAACTGTTTAACATTATAATAATTAAAGTGAACATGGATTTTGCATAGGAAAAAATTACATACTTTTGAAACTATTAGAGTAAGAGACAAATTTCAAAAACTATCTAAAAGATAAACCACTGGCCTTGCACACTAGGAAAAAACTGAAGTTTAAGTGGTATCATTTATTTTCTATACGTGAAATAGAAAACCAAGTATGAATCATACTTTTTTAGTTCACCATGTAAAATTAAACTACGTTGTAATTAAATGCCCCCCCATGAATAATTTAAACATAGATTAATGTACCTTTGATCTAAAAAAATAATTAAAAATGATTTGTTAGTTTCCAAATTATTTAACCTTAAAATTTCTGTTAAAAAAACGATGTCCCTTAATTTTGCGTTGCAGTGCATTTTACCAAATAAAGTTCCAAATTCTATATACCACCTTAGTTTTTAAACACAAGACAAACTATTATTGATGAAAACACAAAAGGAAAACAGTTACTTTTATAAAAAAACCCATTTTAATTTTTTTTTCTTTAATAATAAAGTAGATTAACTACCCTGGATTAAACTATTTTTCAAGAGCTTTACATTCCTTCCAGAAGAACGCGCTCGCACGCCGTCGAACATTTTTTTGTTAGACAAAAGCTTGATAAAAGCAACTTAAAAAATCGTCGGTTTACGCAGGGAACATATTACAAAGCCGCACATTTGTTCCTTGCTTTGCAGCGCTACGAGTTCAAGTGGCTGTTCGCCTTAGCTACCTACGGCTACATGCAGTTGAAGTGGCTATTGTCCCCTGCGAACCGCCAACCTCTCCAAAAAGTCTCCATTGTCTGATTCGGGCACTAGACAATCTAAAAACTGCTGTACTTACCATGATAAAGGCCCTAATGCACTATTTATTTGCGTATTGTGCCCGCTGGTTGGTTGAAATTGTCCATGTAGTATGTTCGCTCGGCTTCTTATCGAGCTGTCACCTGGACGATATTTTCAAAATGGGTGCGATGGCTTGTGATTATTTTATTTGTTCTCGAGAGGCAGAGAACGACACTAATATGTTTTTACAGTATACACTTATAATGTGACCCTGTGCCGAGTATTTCAAATATAAATTATAACAAAATGATTTAGCGTTGTCATCAGTTATTGTGTATCACATTACGAGTATTTATTGGTCATATAAAAACAGCATTGATAAGCCAATTATATTACATAACTATTTTTAGTGCATAGGGATCATCAGATGCCGATTTTGTATATACTGTCGTTTGCGTATCACTTCCGGTTTTACCGGAAATGGCGGAATTTTGATATTTTAAATGGATAAGAGGATAAGAATTTGACAAGATATTTTTAAGATAAAACCTTTATTATGTCCTATACATATTTCATTTGTTTTCGAGAAAATGGCAATTAAAAATCTCCAAACGACCGCACATTATGCAGTTATATCGGAAAACAAATAAATATTATAAAAAGTTAATATGTTTAATTTAACTTTTCTTGGAGAATCTATCTGCTCAGATCATAATAATACTACTTTCGGATTTACTGAAAGTGCAGGAAAAATTGCCTTTCCTTCAAAAATTTTAATGCGACGCCGTTTATTAAACATTAGATTTAAATAAGGCGTAACTTTCTGAACTCCTTTGTTTTTGGATACCTTTATTTAAACCCAATAGTAATTAAATAAAACTGTGGTAGGTGGAAATCAACAAAAATGGAATAGAGAAAAAAACTTTATATTTAAACTTAAAAAAATATATATATTATTTAGAAAGTTTGCTCAGCATTTCGTGATTCTTAAACCATTAAATTTATTTAGGTCACATGAACAAAGGTAAAATTCTCCCCCCTTTTGGATTAATAAGGTTAAATTTTAAAGAATTGAACTGGAAATTATATTAAATGTTGCTTTTATTGCATGCTCCGATTACGTTTGTTTCCTTAAGTGACCTGAGTGAATTTAAATGCTTTAAAAATATCAACATTCTGATTTTTTTCAAAAACAAACTTCAATTAAAAATTTACAGTTAATTTTGTTCGATTTATTCGCTGCACGGGACAAGTTGGAAAAGTAAGATTTATTTTCGATGCCTTTAAATTATAAAATAACTTTAATTTCTACACAAAATTTTCGAACTAGTCTACTCGTAAGAGCCAGTAAACAGCTGATGACACAAATTTTGAGAAAGCCTCAAATTTTCTCGGTTAGTCCGTTATATCTACCGTCCATAAGATGGAGGTCAGTTAAGCCCAGTCGCGGTTGGTTCAGTGTCAATTAGGTGTAACAGGTGCTAAAATTTGGCAAACTAAAAATATTTTTAAAAAGCTGCCCATTTAAGTATGTCCGTTGTGGCAGAACTTTCAAAAATTTCAAAAAAAATTTTTTTTTGAAAAGTATTTTAAAAATCTGAAATTTATACATGTTATTTTTGACAGTATTTAAATGATATATCTTTCAGACGGATCTGCCGGTTGCTTTGTCCTGGCAGACAGTAAAATATGTCCTCCCGCGTGAGTAAGAATGTCTTCAGTTTATTCTAAAATGTTGACATTGATGCATGAAGTGAACACATAAGCTAACAAAATATTGATAAATAATATTGTATTTTGTTGACAATTTCACTAGAGTGTTCTACACTGGTACAATGTCGTAGCACCGACCTGTTTTCTAATGGCAAAACTCAAAACTTTTTGAGAAGTCGTTATATTTCAAGCATTTGAAAAACCTTCTCAAAAACAACCAACAACGTTGGACCAACTTTAGTACGGTTGAATGGAGAAAGGAAGCTCCTTTATATTAAAATGGTTCGAAGGAGATCAATTGCCATGTCTCATCAGCGATTTAATTGAAAATCTTCAGGTAATTATATAGCTACAGAATTAAATTTAAAAATGACACTCGATTTGCTTATTTTAATTTTCAGAAACCGATAAAGCCGGTGATGACATTCTGTCTTCCACAATGAAGACAACGATTGAGAAGATGATGACACGGAAATATGAAGAGAAAATATAAAGATTAAAATTTTTCATTTTTAATATTGTTTACAATAAATATGTTCATTTTTAGTTTATATTTTGCCTTAAAGAATTAAAAAATAAAAATAATAATGTCATTTATATATTCATTATACCATTATTATATTTTACCAATAGACGTAGGTTTGTAATGATCCATTTTACCCATAATCCATGTAAATACAGTAAGAATGATCATTTATATTATTTCTTATATTCATAGTAGTTCATAAAATAGTTAGCAGATAATGTATTAAAACGAAGTTCTACCATTTTTTTCTTGAGTACCTATAATAATATATTTTGACATACTAAAACGGCAACTTTCTTAAAATACTTTTTTAGTTTGCCTAATTTTAGCACCTGTCACACCTGATTGACACTCAACCCACCGAGGAAATTTGGTATAGTAATAAAGGTAGTTTTCTCTTATGCTGTGTTTGGTAATTTGAACCTACCTAGCATACGCTGCACAGTTTTTCAAGAAAAATAAAATAAAAAAGTTTTCCTCATGGATCGTGAAAGATGCCTATCACTGTCTGTGTATAAAAATATTTGTCCTAAATTAATATATGTGTAATAATTCAAGTTTTGTCATTCAACTTAATTAAAAACCGCGACCAATGCTTAAGCGTTTCACCAAACTGGACACTTAACAGCGAAGAAGAAACGAAAAAACTCGAACGGAGTTAAAAGTGCTTACAACTGCAATATTTGGCGCACAAAATGCATTACCATAAACCGACAATAGCGGGCGCCCTCTACAAATTATAAGAGTCCTCGAAATCTTGTTGAAAATCTTTTAGAGCTCTAGACAATGCAATGCATAACGTGACTTTTTTGTGTTTTCTATTGTAATCAAGTAATACCCCAATAAAAAAATAACATAGAATAATATAATTCTTCTATTAAAGATCACATTTTCTAAAATATAAATATTAGGTAGATGAAACAGCTAGTCATCTATAAACGTATGTAATAAGAAAACTATTCTTGTAGACACATAAAGTATATGGAAACGCTTTAGTTAAAGATATGTTATAAGGGATGTTTAAAAGCTTAGAACCGTTTTACACATACGAAAATTATTTCGAAAATTATTGCCATAATTGTGCCGAAAATTTACACAATAATTATTTTGTGTATTACACGTTCAATAATTCTTACTAGAATTTTAGCAATAAAATATTAAACATGTTCTATATTTTCGAGAAATTGCCCAAAAATCGACCCAGAACTTTTTTGGGGTCGGTAATGTCATTGGGAATTATGTCATAAAGTAAAAAGGAACTAGCTAACTGTTGCCACACCTACTAGTAACCACTCTCATTTATCCATATCTGACCTAATATAAAGAAACCAAAAAAATTTTTTTTTAATTAATTAACTTTCCGCATTTCTTTATTATGGTAAACCAATCCAACAAGTGTTATAAAATAAGCATTTATGCGCATGAACACCACATGAATTCTAGTAGTAATTCTACATGAAATTTATTGTAAATATCAAACACAAATAAATGTACCAATACCGAAAATGCTATAAAAATTTTCATCAAAATTTTTGTGATAATTTTCGCTGTTCTTACACTTATAATAAATAGTTGACGTGATTACCATTTTGTAAAACAGCTTAAAAATTACTTCCTCTTAGTTACCTACTTCAGCTGCCAAAGGATTCATGATAAATATTATTTTTAGTTTACTAAACTGTATTTTTCTCATAGTGTCAGACTCTAAACCTACTTTAGAATCATTTTTTATGAGTGAATTTCAAAACCAAATATTTAAAATACCAAAGAATGTCTTTTGCCTAATTAAATGTTTTATGCTATTTAAACCTACAGAGGCTATCTTTTCTGTCCTTAATCAGGATACTTACTACTAACGATCCCAAATACCTATGGAAAATTTATTGTTTTTCATCTCCTTAATATGTAGGTAGGTTTAAAGTAAGTGGGTATAACACCCTTCCACCGCGACCGATCGGTCTAATGTGGCTCTCCTTAATATGTAGAAAAGGTTATGCTCTCTCCGGAACATTTATTAAATATACCATATTTAAAAAAACGATTTTTTTTTACTTTAATCGCTTATAACTTCGTAAGTATTGGTCGTAGAGAAAAATTGTAGTAAAAAAAATCTGAATAAAATTTTCCATAAAACAAGATTGGTTAGAAATAGCAAAATGCATTACTCTTGTTGCAAAATAGCAATAAACAAAGGAAAAGGCAAAAAAGCGTAGTTTCTTGCGTGATTTTTTGGATCTTTTAGATTTTTTTCTGAGGAGCTTCATATATTTGCCCAAAGAAAATATCATACTATGACAAAACATCACGATAAATTTCGTTAAGTTCGGTTTAATAGTTTTTGCATAATCATTTTGGAATCCAATTTCGGTTAAAAAAAAATGACAATTTTTCAAATTAAGTACAGTTCAGAATATTAAACCCTGACATTTGATTTGTTTCACCTAATCTAGAGGTTTCAAGCTTTTAAATGATTTCTTAAAAATGAAATCGTATTACTTAGGCGTCCTCAGCAATTGTTTAAAGCTATTAAAAACATTTTTGTTAATAAACAAATTGCCTATCTCCACAAATTTTTAAAGAAACATTTTTCTTTTTATTAAAAATATGGTTTTTATATATAAAAACGTCAATGGGGCGATCGGTTACTAAATTACAGGCTGCCTAAGTTGACCGGCGTTTACGGCGAATTTATAAACAATAACAATAACATATTTTATATGAAATAATTGCCTTATTTTTATTTATATTTTACTAATAGAATAATTTTAGAGCAAAAAATGATGTCTTCTTTTATTTGTTTAAACAAAAATTGCTTAAACAATTACTGCAATCAGCAAATGTTAATAACTTTAAACAATTGCTAAGGGCGTCCTAACGATCCGATTTTAATAAAAAAAAATGTTTTAAAGCTTAAGATCTCTAGTATATATGAAAAAACATTTAAATTTCTAGGTTCAATATTCTGGACTCTAACCAATTTGCAAAATTGTTCATTTTTTTAAACAAAATTGGATTGCAAAATTATTGTGCAAAAAGTAATAAATAAGTTTTAATGAAATTTGGCGTGATGTTCACCATAGCATGAAGTTTTATCGGGCGAAATATGTAGGTCCCCAGAGAACTCTAAGAGTCCAAAAAATCCATGCAAAAAACTAAAATTTTTGCATTGTTTTTTTTTGTTTACTGCTATTTTGCAACAAGCGTAATACATTTTGCGCTTTTTAACCAATTCTGTCTTGGCTACGAAACTTTATTTTTCTACGGCCAACACTTACAAAGTTATGGGAGATTTAAGTAAAAATCGATTTTTTTCATTTTGTCTATTTAACAAATTTTCCTGCCCTTCCTAATAGGGGGCATATCCCGATTCTAGTTATATATGTAGTATATCCCTGGTATACACGGTGTAAAAAGTGTACAGAGATGTTTATTTAAATTTTATTTGTAATTAAAAAAATAATTGTATTTACCACACAAAACATTAAGCTTAATATCCATTTTAAGAACACAAATTATTATGTTTTAAAACAGCACTTTTTTATTTTACTTAAAGAATAGAATGCTCTAATTATAAAAAAGAGACAGCAGTGAACTGTGGTATGTGATACGTTTACTTCGCGGCCTAATGACCTCGTACTAGTTCCAGGATTTTCTTTCGCTAGTTCCAAATTTCTTTTCTCTTGTTCCACAGTTACATATGTACCTCTCAGGATTTCTCGGTTGCACACATCCCGTTTCGAAAACTCTTTGGTACCGTTGTGGAAATCTTTCACGGTAAATTTGAGCTGCTAGATTGGCATTATGGTTTGCTTCGGCGTAAATTATTAACATTTCGGCATATTACCGGTTTGAAAACATAATACAAAGTGACTACTGACTTTACCAACTCTAGCGCTGTTGACAATTGTTTTTTAAATCTTTCAACAGGGAGAAAAATTATTATTATTATTTTAATTATTTTATAATTTGTAGGCTGACACATTTAACATTTAGGTTTTTTTATTAGCCAATGAATCTAACGATGAGCGATTAGGAAGAAAGTTGTCAATTTTTAAGCGTTTCAGAAATAATAGCTACCAAAGTTTATAACTTTAATATCGTTTAGACAAAAATCTGTCAATTTTTGACAAATGTCATATGAACTTTTTGACTTTTGAGTTCCACTATCGCCCATTAAAATCGTGAGCATCATACTTTTTACACCCTGTATATCACAAATCACTAATTATTTCAAGTAATGAAGTGTAATACTTTAGTTTGTCATGACCAATATTTTTTATGTTAAAGAAAAACTATCGTAATTCGAACAACTTTTTTATATACTGCACACCAATCATTTGATGTATTTCTATTTTAGTCCTAGATGTTAATTTATTAACATCGCCCAGTATTAAATAAGATAAAGGTAAATAAAAAATAAAATAAAATATTTAGTTCTTTATAAAATCAGTTTATTTTAAGAACTTAACTAATCTAAAAATAAAGTCATTTTTATCTTAAACAAGAAAAAAAGTTTTAGACTACAGACAAAAAAACATCTAAGTTAACAAGAGTCAATTTGTCGAATACACTTAATTTATGAAAACAACAAACAGATCGAACTTTGAACAATATTCAGTAATGTAATGGCATATTTTTGTTTTTCTGTAATCCATCAAAAATAATCATAACAACCTATTAAACTATTTGAATAAACCAAACTGAAATTTAAGACAGTGTATTTTTTACTATAAATTAACATTTTTGATGTTTGATGATATTTAATGCACTTCTATAATAGAACAACTGCCTTCGACGAATCGACGATACATTGAACCTTCATATGCGTATCCATTTAGTGCGGCTACCGCGCGCGGCTTTTTCGTTATCGATGCCGCGAAGAGAGGATACCAACCCGGAGCGCGCGACCCGGCGAACACTGCCGAGGTTGAACCAGCCGCACACGGCCTCCTTAGGCAGCAACCTCGCTAAATAGATATGCAAAACAATATGATATAAAAAAAATGTTTAGAAATTAAAAAAAAATGGTGACACTAGTTATAAAGAGCAGTTTTAAAACAACTTTTGGTAATTTTTTCTTTCTTTCCACCCTTGAAAAAAATATAAATATCTAAATCCTGATCAATTTTAAAAGTCAATATTTAAATTATAATAATTTTTAAATGCAAACAATCCTAGTTTAATAATTCCTTGATTTCTATTTAAAAAAATTACCGATAAAAACTAATACGGTTTTCCTCGGTTTTTCGGTCACAAAAAAATATATACAAGAAAAGCTTTTGTTGACGTTTCGCTTTGTTCAAACATCTAAACCATTATCAGAACTAAAAAAGGCTGTTTTGTAAAATGAAAAAATACATTTTAATTTTTTTTTATAATTTTTTACAAATATATCATGGTTAAAATGTTTAAATACACTGATAAAACTTTTCTTTTTTATATTTGTTGCTTTATGACCGAAAACCCAGAAAAAACCACTAAACTATTTAAAGAAAACGGTCAGGATAAACGGAAAACTTAATTATCGATGATGTTATGTTTTTTTAATACCTGCTCTAAAGTAAATAACTTTGGATTAGGATTTTTTTTTATCGTATGTAATCTTCAAATAATATTTTATCGTGTCTTAAGTAGTTATTATAAATTATTACATTTAGTTGTAAATTACACTCAGAATTTCACATAACATCGACCAAAAAGGGATAATAGATATAAAAAATTACCTAAAAATTTCTATGAATATGGGGGAGTGGTGCTGCTTTTTAAAAGTTTTTACTTTTTCTTTATTATATATATTTTTTTGAGTTTGATATGCGAACTAACTTGGATAGAATCGGCATAATTTATTATGATCATATATCACCCACAAGATAATATTTTTTCACTTTATGTACTACTTTGATTGACCGGATTTTTATGTCACTAATTTTTTTTTAATGTAGGTAAGTTAGAAGATAATTTTTGGATATTTTTGCCTTTCCGAGATACAAAAATTAGTCAATTAAATAGTTTTCACCCGGTAATGTGCTGCTAATTTTGGACATTTCTGCAACAAATGAATGCTTTTTCTAACGAACAAAGCATATTAAGGTTTTACACCTAAAAACAATATTTTTATACCTAATTTGAACTAACCAAAACGAATGTTTTAATTTATTCCAAATAAATTTCAAATTTTAAACATTTTTTATATTTATAAAAAAAAATGTTTTTTTTTTAAAGTAAAGTAACAATTAACTTAATTTAAATCAATCCAAAAACGTTTTCAAAACGTGTTGTTTTATTGAATTTTTTACGACATTTGGTGGATTAAATGGGGCTAATCCTAGGTAAAAAGCGTTAACAAACAAAGGGTTAAAAGAGTTGGATTTTCATTTTCATACATTTTTAGATATTGGTATACTGTATTTTTATCAGATTTTAAATATTGCATTTGTTTTATGAAAGTTAAAAGATTTTAAAAAAATTTAAGCACAAATTTAAATAAAAAAACATAAACAAAAGAACTTTTATTTAAAAGTTATTCATCAGCTTTTTTGAACCTATGTTCATAGTGATTTTACTTTTAGAGCTATTATCTCCTATTTTGTTTGGAAAATGTATTTCAACAGATTATCTATAAAGCATGAATTTTCACAAAAATCCAAGAAATCTACTAAATATAATTTATTAGTGAAATATTTCCTCAGTAGTAAAAACTACTGATACCTTAATCCTTGAAATATTAAATAAATAATTATATAAAGAAAAATTTGCCAACGGCTTACGACTAAGACTTAGGACGCAGGTAACCTAAATTCTAAACCTTAAAGCTCATACACGATTTAAAAAATTGGTTAATTTAGACACTGACGTTGAGTAACTATATGGATACAAATTTAGTAGATTACAGAAGTACCTGTGAGTAAATGTACCGAATTCGAACCTTAACAGTAGGATCTCAAAAACTGTAAAGTGATACGAAGAAGTCTAATTTAGGACAAAGTTGCATAATTTAGTTTTAGTAAAAAAGCATTTTCAAATTAGGAAATAGCCGAATAGTTTCGGAGATATTCAAAACAAAAACGAAATTTTGGTTTTATGGTTTCTTGAAGGTATAGTATAATTAATATATTTGTTACTGCCACCATTATTCTACCTTAGAGTGCAGTATTATTTTATTAAACCAACCGTTCGTATATTCATTATTGTTTAATTTATTAAGCCTTCTTTTGATTCCTGATTCTTTGATGTATCCATCTGCCCATAAACATTTGTAGGCTATTTTATTTCATAAAATCAAAATCAGTAATTCAATTTTATTTTTTAATAAAACTAATTAATTTATTGTAATTTTTTTACCTCTGCACTATACATACCCCAACCGATAGCAGAAAATTTTTGAGTTAGTATTTGAAACATAACATGTGTACAGTGTACATACAACATATCCTCATTTTTCTAAAAAAAGAAAAACATATTTTACACTTCGTTTTCCAACCTCCTAACACATTTAACAGAAAGCATCTTCATATATGTATATATCAGCGTCGAACACTGAAATCCGTCATTTCCTGAAATGACTAGTCAGTACATGCATTGCCGACAATCGGCGTATTAGCCTTATTATTACTGTTTGACTAACTATTCAGTCATTTCCTTTAATGCTCGGATCAGCTTTAGGAAATAGCGTAATAATAATTTTTTATTTACTGTCTGCCTAGGCATTACAGGAAATGTTAGTCAAATAAGGTTTTTACTCTGTACTTAAAATAATAAAGTTAATGAGGGTTAAAAAATTTGAAACGTTGATATAGTAATGTGAGAATACTATCTATAGAGGACGAAAAATGATAAAGTTCACGGGTTTTTAGGTATCTTATTAAATATCGCTGGAATACAATAGGCTTAAAATTCCGGAAATTCGATTTTTTGTCGAACACCTCTCGATATTTTTCAAATTCAAAACTCCGTTTTGCTAATCACTAACATACGCAACTTTATATTTCTTATAGTTTCTAAGATCTGAACGGTGACGCTCGAATTTAATACACTCTATATAAATTGACCTCTTGAAGATACGCTGCTACGTATGGTATTACTTGCTCCTATACTGGTGCGACAATATACGTCACCTTTTCTTAATAGCAGTGCTAAATATTAAGAATTTATATCGATCCGTTACAGTCCAACTACACAGTTAACGATTTCAAAATAGATATTTGAGCTTATAAAGGATCTCAAATCAATCTTTTTTAATTATTACGTCGTAACCGTTGACAACTCCTAAGAAATATTAAAGAAACACGAATTTGGACAAAATTGTCCATACTCAGTTAAAACAAAAACGACATATAAAGATGTGGACACATAATTCTTCAAACACATAATCAGTGATTTAAATATTAAGGTTTAATAAGCCGCTTTTTCCAGTAATGTCAATTTTGTAGTATGTCACATTTATCAATAGAGCATCTTATAAACATTTTTTTCATCCACAACCACAAAACATACATACATATTTTTTTCTGTAGAATTATAAAGCAATTATCTTCTATAACTATATCTATTAGCATTACCAGTTACATATTTATCTTGGTAAGGTCCTGGTCTTCTGTTGTCTTCTTGATTTCTATTGTAGCCCCCTTGTTGTTGATAGCTTCCCCTTTGATTGTAACTGCTGTTCTGATTATAGCTACCGCCTTGATTATAGCCTTGGTTGCGCCGCTGGTTGTAACTGTCTTGATTATTATAACTTCTTTGACTTCTATTATCTTGGTAGCCACGGCTATCTTGATGACCACGATTATCGTAAGATCTCTGGTTGTGGTAACCTGTAACAAGTATAACATTTATAACAGAATATGTGTAGGTACTTAAGTTCTAAATCTGCACGACCACCGTTTCAGGGCCTAATTTTTTTCATGGACAAAATATAAAATTTAAAACTACATAATTTATTAAAAAGATATAGTAATATAATTCCAGCTAGGGTCACTAATTTTTGGCACACTTTTAAGTCCAACATTAAAAGAATAATCGTAACCATTATAGTTCTTGATTTTTCAGTTACCCGTGTAAAATCCAATTGGTGCATTCCATATAAGCAAACAATTGTATTTATTTTTTGGCCTAACAATTACCAGAGAAATTAAAATATTGACGTTAAAGTCACCTAAATGAATACTCGTATTCATTGGGAGCCATAAACGGTCACATCAATTTTTAGAAAATTTAAAAATTAGAGGATTAGTATCGGTTTTTTTCGTCATAACGAACATTATTGTGTTTTTGGTGTACTAAACTGGACAAAGTTTTTGCTGCCTGAATCCAAAATTAGTTAAAGGTCCTATAAAAGAGATATCCTGAGTTTACTTTCCAAATCAGTCTTAGAGCCTAGTTTGATAAACGGTATAGTGTAATAAAGGGTACTATAACCAGCAAAACTATTAATTGGCTTACTCGGGGGGGAAGAATGTTAATGTGAAGTAGGAATAGAGTTGGTGCCTGTACTGGGTCCTAGGGTACCCCAGAGTTAATTTGGTGATAGCTAGAAGAGTGGCCACCTACAATAAGGTGGGAGACCATAGGAAGTGAGTCTGTTTAGGAGCGCGTCATGCCAGACCTCGTCAGTAAGGAGCAATGATCTGGAGGAACTCAATGGACTTGTTCCAGTCGTGTAAAACAAATAAAAGATAAATGAAACTTGGTTGTGGCTGTGTGCACGTAAGAATTTAGGGAATGAAGAGACTTTGTATTTCGTGCAAATTTTTATTTAAAAATCCTAGCAGAGCGCTTTTGGTATAACCATCATGAGTGCTATTCGTCGTCAAGCTGGAGTCGTAGCAATTTGAGCCAACAAAACATGTAGAGGACTTTAGTAAACTATCACATTATTACATAAAATAAGGGAAAATGTAACATAAATCACTGTTGTTTGACTTTTATTTTCTTTTATGTAATAATGTGATAGTTTACTAAAGTCCTCTACATGTTTTGTTCAAATGCCGATAGCGACAGACATGATGATGGTTATACCGAAAGCGCTCTGCTAGGATTTTTAAATAAAAATTTGCACGAAATACAAAGTCTCTTCATTCCCTAAATAAAAGATAATTTAAATTTCCTTACAAAACAACTAAAAGAACAGATATAGGTCCATAATTGGAAGGGAGGGTATAAGATCCTTTCTTGGAGATAAGTTGCTCACGCCCCTTTCTTTCCCCGAGACATATCATCACCATCTGAGACAAAGATGGTATAATCTAAATAACAAAGCAAAAGCATTTTTTACTATTTTTTTGTTAGCTGCATAAAAAAGAAATACCTAATAGCGCGGTTCTATCAATGAAAGGCTACTAATAAACATCAAATTTAAAATAGATTTTATTGCAGAAGGGTCATTATATCCGCCACGTGCCATATTTGGACTGACACACGTGACTCATTCGTTTATTAATACAAACATCGATTTATAATATGGCACATACTATATGTTTGTTTATCTTATAAAATTAAAAAAAAACTTGACATAATATACAGTATGCCCACGGAAAAGGTGTTAAATAGAAAAAAACTTCTTTATTTTTAATTTTATCGAAAAGAGCTGCTCTTGAAAAAAATTTTGCTACTTCTAAGAGTAAGATTGGGATAGGAATATTTAACATATTTTATACACAGTGTTTACAAAATTGAAAAAAACTTTAAATGATACAAGAGAAAGTGCATTTATTTGAGAAGATATGGAAATAAGTTACTTGGAAAAGTACAAAAATAAGTTGTTAGTTTTAAATTAGTTAATTAATATTAAAATAATTTTAATCACAAATTAATAAAGATAAGTTGCTCACGCCCCTTTCTTTCCCCGAGACATATCATCACCATCTGAGACAAAGATGGTATAATCTAAATAACAGAGCAAAAGCATTTTTTACTATTTCCTTGTTAGCTGCATAAAAAAGAAATACCTAATAGCGCGGTTCTATCAATGAAAGGCTACTAATAAACATCAAATTTACGGCCAATTTTTTGTGAAAATTGGTATTAGAGACTACCTTTTACTCTTGAACAACTTTTTCAATTTTCTAAACACCGCGTATAAAATATGTTAAATGTTTCTATTTCTATCTTACTCTAAAAAGTAGAAAATTTTTTAATCAGGAGTAGCGTTTTTCGATAAAATTTAAAATAAAGAAGTTTTTCCTATTCAACACCTTTTCCGTGGACATACTGTAGAATAGAAATTTTCAAGGTCTTTGTTAAAAAAAAAATAAGTTCACAAAATATATTTATTAAAATCAGGATTATAAAAACATTGTTCTGACACCTGTTTTAGAGCTGCTGTATGAGTTTCTAACCTACTTTTGTTAAAAATGAACACTGGTGTAAATTTCTTTCTTATTATTAACATTTTTGGGTAATTAATATTTTCAAAAATATCGGACTCTAAAACGGTTTAAAGATATATCAAAATTATACAAAATAAGTTGGTGATATGATGTCAAGTTTAATATCTTAAATATTTGTCTTATGGTCCCGATTTTTCTTTGTCGCTGCTATATAAAATACAGTTTGACATTTCTGACCAAACATGTATTTTCTTGTTTGAATATACAGGGTGTCCCAGAAGTAATGGGACACAGAGCAACAGCAGATTCCTTAAGTCAAAAAATGCAATTAACGTAAACTTGCCTTATCCCAAAGATTATAATAACTAAGATACAGGGTGTCAAACTTTTGTAATAATTTCTTAACTAAATGACATAGCGGTACAAAATTGGAGATTTGGGGGTTCTTTGAGGCGAGAAATCCAAATTTCTCCACGCTTTTGATGTTGCCAGTAGAGGGCGCCAGCTACGACCTACCGCAGTTGTTTTAGATGGCATAACTTTTTTAAAGCTTACTATATTGACCTGTTTATTAAAAAAGAAGTTACTATAATTTCCGGTGCGTCAAAAATGTATACCTTATTTAGGTCTCTAGGAGCACTTTAAAGGACCCCGCAATTTTCTTATGAAAAATGGGTTTCGGCCAATTGTTTTCAAACTTTGCAAAGTATTAGTTTTCAACATGCTGATCAAAAGTCTCCACGTGCACAAAACCCGAAAACCCCTCTAACCCTCCCAAAATTCCCCTTAAAGGTCTCCAAATCCCCAGTGACCTTTAAGGCTGATTTTGGGGGAGGAGAAATTTTTGGGTTTTGTGCCCGTGGAATCTCTTGATCAGCGTGTTTAAAACTATTACTAAACTAAACCCATTTTCCATACAAAAAATGCGGGGTAATTTAAAGTGCGTTTTTCTCGAAAACAGTTGCTCCTTGAGGTATAGCGGGAATTATAGTAACTTCCTTTTTAATAAAGAGGTCAATATACTAAGCTTAAAAAAAGTTGTGCCATCTAAAACAAGTGGGGTAGGCCGTAGCTGGCGCCCTCTACTACCAATATCAAAAGTATGAGCGAATTTGAATTTCTCGCCTCAAAGAACTCCCAAATCCCCAATTTTGTACCGCTGTCTATTAGTGAAGAAATTATTACGAAAAAACAAAAACAAAATTAAAAGTTTGACACCTTGTATCTTAGTTATTATCAACTTTGTGATAAGGCAAGTTTAGATTAATTGCATTATTTCCACCTACGGAATCTGCTGTTGCTCTGTGTCTCATTACTTTTGGGACACTCTATATATTCTTCTTTTAATATCTTACATTTTATGTACGACATAATATTTAATACAAGTGATTTTAGAATTTATCTATTTTCCCGGTCGACCAGAACTCTCCAACTTTCACCGCACCCTAACATAAAAGAAAAACTACACCCTTAAAATCCCAAAATTATCAAAACACTGACCGCTGTAATTGGCAGGCCTGCCAGGCAAATTGTGTTCAGAAAACACTCGTGCGCAAAATTGGGGACAGTCGAGTAAGTTAATGGAACAGTTATCCGGGCAGATAATTTAATCACATTATTGGATTTGAGATACTTTAAGTAAGTGTAAAAAGTTGACGTTAACAAGTGACAAGAACGTCGTTTGTTTGAGTACAACAAATTAACTGAACAAGACGGAACTCAAATTTGGGTGCAATTTTAAAATTTGCATTAGTTATTTATTGAAACGTTGTTGTACATTGAATAATTCTAGAGAAACATATTTTTATGCAATCAACCAAACATTTCTAAATAATGGGCATAAATGTCAGTAAATATTTACTTCAGAGAATTTTTGCTCTTAAAATCGTTCTGAAAGCAGTAATCTGACTTGAGTACTTGAAATTTTTCGTTTTATATGCCCAAGAGAATGGTGAAGAGCAAATTTAATTTTTATCAACATTTAGTTGGTTAAAAATTGATTTAAATAGCTGTAAGTACTGTAAAATAGTCAAACCGTTTAACAAACATTTATAACTATTTTTCTAAAAAACCGATTTTCAAATTTTCAACAGGAATTCAAAGACGACACATAAGGCTTTAAGAAAAAATATAGTACCATGATGTTTTGCTTAAAAAAGTCTATTTATTTGGGACTCTAAAAATTCAAACAAATTGAGAATCCAATCAATGGAAAAATCAAATAAATATCCATAAAATATTGGTTTTTAAGAATCTATTTGTTTCTCTCATGGAAAATAAAAAAAAAAGAGAAAGCACCCCGCACATTTCTTATGGGAAGTCACCCCCGGTGAAAATGGCTAAAATTGATATATGTTTTAGCTTTTGTCATCCTCAGAAAAAGTGTCAATGGTGACGAAGCTCCATTATGGGTATTGTGGCTCCTACGGAGCTCCAAAGCTCCACAGATCGATCAATTCTTATGGGAAGTGACCCCGGTAAAAATGGCTAAAATCAATATATGTTGAAGCTTTTTTCATCTTAAGAAAAAGTCTCAATGGGCTCGAAGCTCCATTATTGGCAAGGTGCGAAGTATATGGTGGGGACAGCTGAATCGATTGCAGCGCTCGTTGTGGTCAAATTTTTCGATAAATCGTGCTTGATTCAAATGTAATCTATTAGATAAAAATAATAAAAATGGTGCATAATAATTTTTGTGTGCTTAAATGTCAGAATACTGGCAGAAACAGTTACTGCAAATTTTATACATTTCCAACTGCTAGTTGGAAATTAGAAAAAAGGTCAAAATGGATAAATGCAGTTAAAAGAAAAAAGTAAATAGCCGAATGACGTTCGGGTTTCGAGGTTAAGCGAACTTTCAAATTTGACGTAACAAGAAGAAAAACTTATCGTTTCTTGTCGTGTACCGTTTGTTCTTACCTTTTCCTGAAGTTTTTTTAATGATTTGCGAGTTTTAAAAAGAAAAAGATTCTTTTTAATAGACTAAGTATAGTCTGTCTAATCTCCTGTGATTGTGAATAGAGAAAATGGCTATAAAGCCTTCATGTAAGTAAAGTAAAAATTAGTGTTGAGATAATTGAAAAAGCCCCAGACTCGTAAGTTTGTCAGGTGATCTTTCACTTATCGGACCAATTGCCGATTTTTGTCTAAGGTTAATAAAAAAAACTATTCATTAATTGAAAAAAAAACCTGTTTATTATGCTACATTTTTAAATATATTTTTTTATTTTTTATACTGACATTTGTAATGTTATTTAACTGTCATTGTCATTAGCATTGATTACACAGGATAACCTTATTCCCTAATAATAAGATCTGAGTTCGATTCTACAAAACTCCAAGAACTTTTTATACTTACTTTCTAAGGTTTAAAATTGTTTATTCACCATTGATATTGTTCTTTACTTTTACAGTGCTGAACAGGTTTATATATACTAATTTACGAAAAAAAAATATATTATAAGTAATCTTACACCTCTCCCATGGCTTTGAAGCATGATTTAATGCAGCCGTCAGATGTCGTTGTCATCGCGCACGGTGCCAATATGTATTGTGGCTCCTACGAAGCTTTAAAGCTCCACAGATCGACCATTTCTTATGGAAAGTGGCCCCCGGTGAAAATGGCTGAAATTAATATATGTTGTAGCTTTGGTCATCCTAAAAAAAAGTATCAATGGGCACGAAGCTCCGTTATGCGTATTTTGGCTAGTGTGGAGCTCCAAAGCTTCACAGATCGATCATTATTTACAAATTCAAAAGGTCATATTTCAATAGTCTAATGCATAATAATATAAAAAAAGTACAGGTTTTTATGTTTTTTAGGTCACTGAATTCAAATCTAATGTCAAAAATTCAGTATTGACAATTGACAACTGTCAACTAACTGTCACACAGTGATAAGCAATCGAAATTGGTAAAATCAATTCCTTCTTTCATGTTTTTCAGATCGAAATATGATCTTTTGAATTTGTAAATAATGATCGATCTGTGGAGCTTTGGAGCTCCATAAAAGCCAAAATCCGAAAAATAGAGGTTTGTGCCCATTGAGACTTTTTCTTAGGATGACAAAAG
Source organism: Listronotus oregonensis (assembly GCA_019359885.1). NCBI lineage: Eukaryota > Metazoa > Arthropoda > Insecta > Coleoptera > Curculionidae > Listronotus > Listronotus oregonensis. The sequence continues at coordinate 114,240 of JAHBCN010001551.1, forward strand.
CTAAAACATGTCGACTTTAGCCATTTCCATAGGGACACCCATAAGAAATGATCGACCTGTGGAGCTTTGGAGCTCCGTAGGAGCCAAAATACGCATACCCATTGAGACTTTTTCTTAGGACGAAAAAAGTTACAACATATATCCATTTCAGCCATTTTCACCGGGGTCACTTCCCATCAAAAATGATCGATCG